>JAQZBX010049375.1:0-10938 GCA_029593785.1 Cabassous unicinctus
TGCACAATACTAATACATGGTGTTAATAATAGGGAGGTTATGGAAAAGTACACTAAATATAAACTACAGATCACAGCAGTAATAATTAGATAATGTTCCTTCATAATCTGTGACAAATGTTCCAAAAGAATGCAAATTGTTGGTGGAGGGGTGATATATGGGAACACTGTACATTATGCCTGATTGTTTCGTAGGTTCACTATTTCTCAAATAAAAAAAGGAGAGAGAGAGAGAGAGAGAGAGAGAAAGGGAGGGAAGGAGGGATGGAGAAAGAAAAAAGAAAAGAAAAGAAAAGGAAAAGAAAGAAAAGAAATACATACATACATACATACATACATACATACATACATACATAAATGAGTGACCAAGACACAAAAAGGCAATGATAAATCTTAAATGCATAATGTTAAGTGCAAGAAGGATATGAACTGTTTGATTGTAATAATGTGGCACTCTGGAAAAGAAAAAATCTACAAGGACATTAAAGAGTACCGGTTGCCTGGGGTTGGGAGGTTTGGAAGAAGGGTTGAGTAAGTGAAGCAGAGGAATTTTTAGGGTGGTGAAACTATTCTGCATGATAATGTAATTTTAGATACACGGTACTATGCATTGCCAAAACCCACTGAACTTTACAGCACAAAGAGTGAAACATAATGCATGTAAATTTTAAAAAATCATTTACCAGTTTTGGAGAATCACAGAATGGAATTAAGAATGTGGCAAGACAATCTAATACAATCTAATTTGTATTACAAATATATGAAATGCCCTCATTGAAGGAGGGTGGGAGGTAAAGATGCTGATCTAAGTAACTTTGGAAATGAGTAGAATCTGTAAAAGGCAAAATAAACACTTTAGTTGATAAAAGAGTGTCCCACAGGAGTAAGGGTTAACAATCTGATACTGCTATACATGTCTCCTGGAACTGAACAATTATGTATGTGGATGGTGGGTGGCAAGGGCCAGGTTTCTCACTCTTAGAGTGGGAAATAACAGATAAACGAAGGGAAAAGACTAGAATGGCCTGTATGTTCATGGATGAGTTACAGTTAGAGACGTCAGTATGAACTTGTGTTTAGCTTAATACAGACAAATATCTTATCATATAGAAATATTCATATATGTATACACATATATGTATTAGTATACATGCATATTTCCTTTCTCTTTTGGCTGAGAGCTTACTTGCAATGACACTCCGGTAGCAATGAGCACACCTAGTACCCAGATCTTGGTTTCTAGTATCATTTTCCAATAAAAGAAAACATGGCTGATTCTAGGAGTGTGGCAGAAACTATACAAGATGAGCCTCAAGCAGGCTTCAGTGTCAAAAAGTAAGAAGGTTCTTGTAAAAAACAAAACAACTCAATTATGATGAGTATGTCAAAGGGACACAGGGGCCAACTGAAAGAGCACCCAATGGTCAAAGCTGGAACAATTTGAGCAACAAAATAAAGTAATATTGTATTATAACCTGAAGTATAAAATAAATATCCATGAGTCCATACTGATATAAATAAATGATTAAATAAATAGACAAATGGGAGAAGAGAGACAAATCTTCCCTAAGGAGAATTCAAAATAATTTATGTAGATAATCCTTTTCAAGATTGTGGATACAAGTCCTTACCCCTTAAGTGTGGGCTGCACATAGTGACTTCCTTCCAAAGACCACAGTGTGGAAATATGGGGCAGGGGTGGCGGGAAAGGGCAACTCTCCAAGGAGAAACTTCACAAGCTCTACCTCAGTCTGTTAATCAAGGTCAATATCCAATAAGTTATGTAGATAAAATGGACCCTTGATATGATATGATGAGAATGGCACTTTACCTCTCTTGTATATTTCCAGAAAACACATAGCCCCATTCTAACCATATGGAAAATATCTTACAATTCCCATTCAAGGGACATTCTACAAAATACCTGACCAGTACTCCTCAGCATTGTCAAGATCTTAAATAACAAGAATAGCCTGCCAAAATCTCACATCCAGGAGGAGCCTAAGATGACATTATGACTAAATGCTATGTGGAATCTTGGTTGAGATACTGGAATATAAAATGTAAATTAGGGGGAGTGGATGTAGCGCAAGTGGTTTAACACCTGCTTCCCATGTACAAGGTCCTGGGTTCGATCCCTGGTACCTCCTAAAAACAAAAGAAACAAACAAATGAAAAAACAACTCTCATTGGGGAGTGGATGTAGTTCAGTGGTTGAGCACCTGCTTCCCACGTATGAGGTCCTGGGTTCAATCCCTGGTACCTCCTAATATAATTTTTTTTAAGTATATTAGGCAAAAACTAAGGATATCTAAGTAAAGTATGGGCTTTAGTTAACAATGATGCATCAATATTGGTTCATTAAGTCAAATGTACCATATATGTAATATACATAATATGTAAGATATTAATAAGGGAAACTGGGTATCAGGTATATGATAACTTTCTATACTCTCCTCCCATTTTTTCTGTAAAACCAAAGCTGTTCTAAAAAATAAAATGTATATTTAAAAAGTCAAGTTTAAAAAATTTAATGAAAAATTAATATTGTTATAAAAATATACATCTAACCAATGATGTATGGTGTTCTTGAGACTGTATGTTTGATTTGTTACTTAAAGAGTCAAATTGAATAATTTATTTGCAACTTTTCTGCCTGCACATTTTTCTTATAATATGAAGAAATTAAATAGTAGGAAAAGATGGTTGGAATTAATAGCATTGCCTACTCAGATCACTAATTCCACAATATTGGGAAAGTCTGAAAGCTATATCAACAGGAAATATATATCATTAATTTCCCATGTTTAAAACTCTCTATTGATCTCTGTAAAGATTTCTCTGGCATTAAATACCTGAAAAAAGTCATCACATATTTTGGGGGAATTTATTTAACTTGCCAACAAAGAGCTGTCTCTTTTAAAAATATATATTCATTTTTCAATTGATCCCTCTCTCTGTGTGTCCTCTCAAGCAGAATTTTGACCACGGTCTTATCAATTCTTTATAGAAAGGAGCTCTTAGCTAACTGGTCCATGAAACAGAGCCTGGGCGCATGCAAACTGAAACTACATTGGTTTTTTTATCACCCTAAATATTATATGTTTACTTTCCAATTTATTGTTCACTATCACTCCTAGGAACATTTTATTTTTTAAGCAATAGAACTGCTTCCCAAGAATCTCTCTTCTAGTGAATATCTATGTTTGGCATTTCAATTCTCAAGGTGTTATAACTTACATTTTTCTAGGTTAAACATTATTTCATTTTTCCTGGAAACATATAGTCTCATCAAACTCCACTTTGCAACTGAGGTCTCAGAAATTGTAAGGTGAATGCCTCATTGTGTGGCATTATTTAAAAATTAATCAATTAGGCTTTTCATCCTCTCTCAAATGCAGCTGAAGGGTAGAGCTAAAGACACCTTGCTATGCAGGAACCACAGACTTTCTATCTCTCAAACATATAAAGTGCATTTTTTTTGTTATTAACAGTACAGATCAATTAGAAGGAAGTCTTTCCCTAAGTCATGTCACCACAACATGCTGATAGTCTGTCCCTAGCTTGCAGCTCTCTTTTTCCCACATCAGCTACAGCTGATATAAAATGGAACAGGGAAGACAATAAGAAAACCATGTGAAACTCATTACATCAGCCAGGATCATATGGACTTTGTTGGGGAAATATTTGCTCTAGAGTCTTTGCCAAAAAACTGCTCCTCTTGGTGCTACCATCTGTGGCTTATCAATAAAGAACATAGATCTTTAAATTCAGAGAAAGGGCACATTTAAGCAACCTTCTGCTTCATTAATTTATTCATTCAATCACTCCTTCACTGAGTGCATGCTATGACTCAGACAATTTTATTTGTAGAGGATATAATGATGGAAAGCAACCACTGTCTTTAGCTGAGGAGCTCAGAGATATGTGGAGGATACAAACAAAATGAATACTTAGAATACTTTATCAGTGCTATGATGAAGATAACACCAGAGGGCTATGGGAGAATGCAGTGGAAGCAATTAACTTGCACTGGAGGGAAGGGAAAAAAGTAGTCTTGCCAGAGGAGCTAGATATTATCTTGAAGCTCCATTTTGAGGGTTGATGAGATCTAGCCAGGTGAGGAAGAGGACTGCATTCCAGGAAAAGGGAGAGACATGATCAAAGGTATGAACACTGCATTTCATTTGGAATGGCTTGAGAATGAGCAGGGAATATAGGAAGTTGTGTTTATATTTTTTATTTTAAAATAAAAGAAACTTGAGCATATTTATGTATTTGGAAAGTAGCAAACGATGAGGGTTAACAAAGAGGGAAGACTCCAATAGAATGGATGAAAGCTCTTTGCAAATTTGAAGCAGATATATTTTAAATAACCGTAAAATAAAGGGAGTAAATAAGTGGTTCCACAAGGGAACATTTTGTTGGGTTTGCAACTAGAAATAAAATAGCAGACTTCAGTTAAATATGGTTAGCAGAAAAGTAAGATTTTTTACACATACAGCAAACAGGCCCCACAATACATTTGTGGCAAACCCAATGAATAGTTTAATGCCTTTGACCATCAAGTGCTTTGAATTCCATCATCAAAGAAAACAGATGGTGGATGTTGCCCTGATTGGCAAGGAAGGAACAGTGGGGAATTGTGGAGAAGTTGTAAGAAAATTAAGAATGTTACATAGAGGAGAGGGACCGTATATTGGCAACGAGAACCAGGCTCACATACATTCCAACAGAGATGAGAGACAGGTTAACGGGCTGGTAAACTAGGATGGAATTGAGAGGATGAAGATTAGAATGCAGATTTACTGGGAAGTAAGAAAATGAAAGATGAAGATGAGAAGGTATTGTGGAAATTCAAGAACTTGAAGATGGAGCAGTTTCAAAAGATCCAAAAGTAAAATTTAAGATGGTTTCTCAAAGGAACTTCCCTGAGTTACTGAGGATGATGACTGTATGTGATGTGCTTAAGATACTAATTGAAAAAAAAAAAAAGTCTAATAAAAGGCATTTGAAATTGCAAGAAATTTGATAAATTTTCTGAGCCACTGGACATACTTGGACTTACCATTGCTATTTAATTACCAATTCAAGTCTCCACCCTTTGCTTTTGAAATTCAGATTTCTCTTTCTTCAATAAAATAGCAGTCAGTGCCTTCTGATGTCATCTCCTGCATTGCACCACTGCTGGCTCCTGAATTTCCAAAAAACCTAATAGGAGAGTATGCTCAGTCTCATTTCAGGGCTGTGTTCACCTATCTCCCTTCATGCGCAGCCCCCAGACCTGCTTGAAGCACAAAGCTTAGCCACTATAGTCCACCTTAATATCTTTCCTTAAGTCACCCCGGATGAATTATTTGCCTCTTTGCTCTGCATACTTCCAGCAACACATGTACCATATAATGCTGCAAAATGACTATCGTTTCTTGCAGGACTCTCTCCCATGGACTACAAGAATGTTGAGGAAGTGAGCAATATCTTATTCACACCTTATCCCCAATACATGGTAGTTATTTGAAAAATATTTGTTGAATTTAACATACATTAATATGTCCCCATGCCCTGTTTATATTTTGGGTTTCAATCTTTATTTTCTACCAAAATAATAATAGCTGATATGTCCTGATTGTTTACGTGCCAGACACTCCTTATGCAATGTATCACTTAGCACTCACAGTAACCCTATAAGTTACACATTATTCTGTTTTACTGAGGAAGAAAACAAGGCTTATAGTAGTAAATGCTTTCCATATGATTACAGGGATTCTCACTCTGGAGCCTCTAACTGGTATTCATTGCTCGAGGGTATATCTTTAGGAGTACCACTCAATACCATCAGTAACCATGGTTCACAAAAAAGGCAGTGATTCTTTCTGGGAGCAGGGAGGATGGGATATTCCTCCAAGGAGATACAAAAACGTTTCCATGCAGGTGTGTGATTTAGTAAACCCCATTCAAATGGATTTGAAACCTCTGGGACATGGGAGAAGATTGTCCTTACCTCCTCATTGAGTATCACTTGTGCATGCTTAGACCATCTCATTAGTGTTCTAAAAGGAAGGGTAGAGATAATTTAGCTCATTATGTGTATTTCAAAAGAGTAATTTTGTTGAGTCATACTGGTGGAACAAAAGCCTAGCTATCTTACTGGAAAATATGTCAGTCTTTCTTCTTGTTTTCTGAACTGGGGAAAATGAGAAAATGGTCCTGATAAGCAAATGCTTTCTGGATTTATCTTCTGAAGAGGGAAGTGGGTGGACGTAGGATACAAGTGATAAGAGATTAAAAGGTAGACAGGTGTTACATATGAAACTCATAACTGGCCACTTTCTATCCTTACATACATAATGAGTAGAGTGGGAGTGAGCCAGAATTATGACTCTCAATCTTAATGCCACTCATCCATCACACACAACAAGGAAATCACAAAATATTCCTGGTGTAATGCTCATTCCTTTTCTGTGAAGACTTTCCAAAGTATTTCTAAAGTTGCGCTGTCAGAAAGAAAAACGAATCATGATGCAAAATGGATATTTACTTGAGAAAAATAATTCCAGCTTTCTAAGTCAAGCTGAGTCAAGGTTGCATATAGAATACTAAGGTTATCTCCTCTTCCCTTAAAATTCTAATATGCGACGATAAAATACACACTCACACACGCACAGAGAACCAAGGGAGAAGCTTCCTGGAGAAGCTCACAGCCTCAAGTAAGCACCATCAGGAAAGCCAAAATGGCGATGGTCATTCTTCCCTACAGAACCCCAGAGATGCTTTGAATTCAGAAATGCCAAAGAAGACGGGTCATGTCGTGAAATGTTGGCTTGAAACAGGAGCAATATCTGGAAACCTACCTAAAGAAAGCCCCTCCCTTTACCACATTCTGTTACCTCACTCAGAGAAGCTGAACACCTCTTCCCAACCAAAAAGTACTCTCCCCGAAGTAAATATTATTCCGTGTGCTGTGCTCACATACAGAGCTCCCATCATGCTTTTTCGTTGCCCCATTTTTGAAAATAAGATTTTAATTTTAGAATAGTTTTAGATTTATGAAAAAGTTGCAAAGATTATTCAGAGAATTTCCATATATTCCACACCTGTTTTCCCCTATTATTAACATCTTACATTCCTATGGTATGTTTGTCACAACTAAGGAAACAATATTGATACATTATTATTAACTTAAAATCTATACTCTATTCAGACTTCCTTATCTTTCTTTTTTACCTAATGCCTTTCTTCAGTTCCAGGAGCCCATCCAGAACATCACATTACATTTAGCCCTCATGTCTCCTTCGGCTGCTCTTGACTTTGACAGTTTTTCAGGCTTTCCTTGCTTTTTATGGCTTTGACAGTTTTGAGAAGTACTGGTTAGGTATTTTGTAGATTTTTTTCTCATTTGGGATTTGGTGGGTGTTTTATTTATAATTAGGGTTTTTGTGAGGAAGGTTACTGAAATAAAGCATCTTCTCATCACATCACACCAAGGTGTGATGGTTAGGCTAATGTGTCAACTCAGCCAGGTAATTGTGTCCAGGTGTTAGGTCCAGCAAGCACTGGGCTAATTGTAATACAAGAGCATTTATGGACTTCGGTCACCAGTGAGTTTACTGCATGGATGGCTGATTACATCTGCGTCAATCAGGGAGATTGCATCAGCAATGGGTGATGCTTTTATCCAATCAGTTGAATGCCTTAAAAGGGGAAGTGATTTCAACATTCAGAGAGAATTTCCCAGCTCGTCTTTGGACAGCCAACTTCTTCCAGAAACACATCAAAGACGTTTCATAGGACTTTCATAGGAGCCCCTGGCTTGCAGCCTGCCTGTGGAACCTGGACTTGTGCATCCCCATGGTCGCGTGCGAGACTCTTATAAAATCTCACATTATTGACAGATATCTCCTGTTGATTCTGTTTCCTGAGAGAACCCTGACTAATACATCTTGGTAACGGGAGTGGTTCTGCAGGAACAGAGTCTTAAACATAGGATGTCTGAGGTGGTTCTGGGAGTTTTGTAATTGGCTCTCTACTCTAATTGGACTCAAGGGTACTAATGACCCCCTTTCCAATAATGAAGAGGTTGCTAACAGTCCATGGCATGAGCTGACAATAGAGATACGCAAAATAGCATCACTGGATTCCCCTACTTCCACACTTATAAGAAGCAAGGATCTGGGTGAGAGTGTTTTCAACACTTTAACAGAATTTTGTGGAGTCAAAAAGTATAATGATGTTGGCTGGCTCCTATAGATAATCTGGATACAGTTACAAAAGAAGGAGATGAGCTAAAGTCTTCAAATTTGAAACTTAAATGCTGCATGAATGATATGAAAGTTTCTACGTGTGCCTTGAAAGAAAATCTTGTTTCCTGTAGCCACAGACTTGAGATATCTGAGAATCAAACCCAGACTCTCAATGTACGAGTAGCAGAATTACAGAGGAAACTAAAATCTCAACCTTGCAGGGTTTCTGCAGTTAAAGTAAAGGCATTGATTGGAAAGGAGTGGAACCCTGAGGATTGAAATGGAGACATATGGGATGATGATAATATTGGTTGGGACATTGGAACTCTAAATTCTGCTGAGACTTTACCAAATAAACCTGTGATGGCCTGCCCTGTGGAGACCACATCTTGTCAACCTTGTATCATCCAGCCTCCAGCCTACCCCAGGGAGTCAGGACCTCCTTCAAGCCCTGAGGTGGGTACCAGCCAAACTCCAGCATGCACTGCCCAACTTCCAGTCTGCCCTGGGGAATCTACCTTCCAACCCCTGCTTAAAGAGATTAATCCTGTCTCATGAGAAGAAAATGCAAAGGAATGCCCTGAGGTCAGTAGCCTGCAAGACATCTCTAATCCTTCTCCTTGCCCACCCCCACCACCCCTCTTGTCTTCAAGACCTATTACTAGACTAAAATCACAACAAGCCCCCAAAGGTGAAACACAAAGTGTGACCCATGAGGAAGTACACTATACTCTGAAAGAACTGCATGAGTTTTCCTACACTATACTCTGAAAGAACTGC
Source organism: Cabassous unicinctus (assembly GCA_029593785.1). Classification (NCBI taxonomy): domain Eukaryota; kingdom Metazoa; phylum Chordata; class Mammalia; order Cingulata; family Chlamyphoridae; genus Cabassous; species Cabassous unicinctus. Next base: position 9,020 of record JAQZBX010049375.1, read on the forward strand.
ATGAGTTTTCCAACTTATTTAGACAGAAATCAGGGGAATATGTGTGGGAATGGATACTAAGGGTATGCAATAATGGTGGAAGGAATATAAAGTTGGATCAGGCTGAATTTATTGATATGGGCCCACTAAGCAGAAATTCTGGATTCAACACTGTAGCTCGGGGGGTTAGAAAGGGCTCTAACAGTTTGTTCGAGTGGCTGACTGAAACATGGACCAAATGATGGCCCAGCATGTCTGATGTTGAGATGCCTGATTTGCTCTGGTATACAGTAGATGAGGGGATTCAAAAGCTTAGAGAGATTGGAATGCTAGAATGGATTTACCATTTGAGACCTGCCCACCCACCCCAGGAATGTCCAGAAGACACACCTTTAACCAGGACTGTGAGGAATAAATTTGTAAGACTAACCCCATCTTCTCTGAAGAGCTCTGTGGTTGCTCTTCTCTGCAGTCCAGATATTACTGTAGGGAGGGCTGTAATGGAATTGGAATCCTTAAACATTATGGGGATGATCGGATCTTGGTCCGGTAAAAGTCAAGTATCAGCAGTTAATCGCCAAAGGCAAGGTGGGCATGGTTACCGCAATGAAAGAAAGATTCAAAGCAGCACACAGAATAGTCTGAGTCGCATGAAGTTTTGGCTAATAGATTATGGGGTACCTAGAAGTGAAATACATGGGCAGTCTATTAAATTTCTTCTGGATCTGTATAAGCAGAAGAGTTCTAGGTCGAGTGAACAAAACCCTAACTCAAATTACAGATGCAGAGAATCACAGCCCCTTAATCAATTCCCAGACTTGAGACAGTTTACAGACCCAGAGCCCCTTGAATGAGGAGAAGGTCAGGTCCCCTTGGGGAAGGATCCTGTTAAACTGCCAAAAATTTATACTGTTAATCTTCCTCCCACCTTTCCCCAGGGAAACCTACAGCCTTTTGCCAGAGTAACTGTGCATTGGGGAAAAGGAAATGATTAGACTTTTTGGGGATTATTAGACACTGGCTCAGAAGTCACATTAATTCCAGGAGACCCAAAACATCACTGTGGTCCACCAGTCAGAGTAGGGGCTTATGGAGGTCAGGTGATTGATGGAGTTTTAGCTCAGGTCCATCTCACAGTTGGTCCAGTGGGTCCCCGGACCCATTCTGTGGTTATTTCCCCAGTTCCAGAATGCATAATTGGAATAGACATACTCAGTAACTGGCAGAATGCCCACATTGGATCCCTGACTTGTGGAGTGAGGGCTATTATGGTTGGAAAGGCCAAGTGGAAGCCTCTAGAACTGCCCCTGCCTAGCAAAATAATAAATCAAAGGCAATACCGGATTCCTGGAGGGATTGCAGAGATTAGTGCCACCATCAAGGATTTGAGGGATGCAGGGGTGGTGATTCCCACCACATCCACATTCAACTCTCCTATTTGACCTATGCAGAAAACCGATGGATCTTGGAAGATGACAGTAGACTATCGTAAACTTAACCAGGTGGTGACTCCAATTGCAGCTGCTGTCCCAGATGTGGTATCATTGCTTGAGCAAATCAACACTTCCCCTGGTATGCAGCTGTTGATCTGGCAAATGCTTTTTTCTCAATTGCTGTTAGTAAGGACCACCAGAAACAGTTTGCTTGCAGCTGGCAAGGCCAGCAGTATACCTTCACTATCCTGCCTCAGGGGTATATCAGCTCTCCAGCCCTATGTCATAATATTGTCTGCAGGGAACCTGATCGTCTCTCCCTCCCATGAGACATCACACTGGCCCATTATATTGATGATATCGTGTTGATAGGACCTACTGATCAAGAAGCAGCAAAGACTCTAGATTATTGGTAAGTCATTTGCATGAGAGAGATTGGGAGATAAATCCAACAAAAATACAGGGTACTTCCAACTCAGTGAAATTTCTAGGTGTCCAGTGGTGTGG
>JAQZBX010049376.1:0-19939 GCA_029593785.1 Cabassous unicinctus
ATCTTACCTTTTCACATGGCAGGACTGCACAATCTTCCAGTAGACATTTGGTGAGAAAGCATCTCTGATGGTGCCTTGATTTGGACATTTCACAGACTCATAACTGTAAGCTTTTACCCCTAATAAATTTTCTTTATAAAAACCAAACCATTTCTGGTATATTGCATTAGCTGCCTTTGGCAAACTAAGACATTATACCTGCCATTTTCCCATCCAGTAGTCCTAATCAGCCAGTTCTTAAAGCCTCCACCAATAAAATGGAGACTTACTTGGCCAACCTGTTTTTCTCAGTACCCACAACAGAAATTTTTTTTGAAACCCTAACCAGTACTGTCAAGACCTTAAGATATGTATTTTAAATAAACTGTAAATGAATTGCTTGATATTATCACTATATTGCTGCCATCCAACTAAAGGGTAATTCAACAGAGGGCCTCTGAGATGACTTCACCACACTCATTCATCATTTACAGATTAAGCCTGGGCAATAGCAGCCCAGAAAATATAAGTGCCATACAATTCTGTCAAATTCATGGAAAATATCTGGTCCTCTAAAGGCAGACAGATTCCTAACAACATCAAACACAAGCCTTCTTCAGACCCTAAGGCATACATAACAACTGTTGGTCTAATTAATATTTTATAGATAAAACAACAAACATGTCACACCCTCACACCCACATTGCAGCTCAGATACAAAATAGTTTTGCATTTTTTTTTTTTTTTTAAAAGAACATGTACATCTCCTGTTTTACCCTGTGGAGAGCCCCAAAACTGTGCCTTAAAAATGACATATAAGCCGTTTCCCAACACATGACCCTGTCTTAATGGGATTGGATTTGATATCAGAGTCCTTGGCTACCTCTATTTATGCCTCTTGGAGTTTTTGGAATAAGCTTGGCAAATAATGACTCCCTAAGTTATCTTAGATTAAGAGAATCCCCTTGTCTGCCACCCAATATATCCTGTTAGAAAGGGCAGATCATCACTGCTTATTGGGCTTGTCTGAAAATGTAGCTGTAAAGGGATGCAATCAGTCAGCCTGAGCATGTAGATTCCTTTAATGCCATGGATGGGAGTTAATTCCAAGCAGTAGCTCAGCAAGACCACCGAAACCCCACTTGTTAAATAGAAATGAGAACAACAAGAGAGGGCTAAACGCAAAAGACAAGGTCTTTCAAATTGCAGGAGAATTGACTTTCCTCATGTTCAGGTCTTTGTCCAAGGATTTTGAGACTCTGTCATTGGTGCTCTTATTGCTTCTTCCTCTATGTGGCAACCCCTTGATACCAACTTTATGACATGGAACGGGAGTCAGTATATCTCACCAATGTTAATACTATCAATTTATGCTCACTGGAGATACAGCAACTGTCCCAGTGTGTCCTGAACAACCGCTGCACCCCAGGTTCCTCCAGCAATGGAGGATTTTTTCTGGGCTTGCACTTCTGTCCTGGAACCCTGTCTCCCATGCAATAATATACAACAGTATATGGAGCTCAGCTGCAAGGAAAATTCATTGAATGTGATTCTGGAGATGGTGACGACTTTTCAGAGATGTGTTGTAATGGTTGATCTCATCATGGAGCCTCCCTATCAACTCAAATCCTTTCTCAAGGGGCTGGTGGATCCAGCTCTCCTAGTAATAAGTGGTGACAGATTGGCTAAAGAGAGTTTAGGGTCAGGGTCTATGAGGGCTTCAGCAGCCATGGACACAGCTCTTGCAGCTGCACCTGGGGCAGGAAATGAGAGGACAAAGAGATTCAACACCTTTCAGTCACTTGCAGTGTGAAACATTCTCATAGACCCAAATCTAAAGTCTGAGACACTCAACTTGGAGTGCTGACAACAGGCAAACGAGAAGACCAATTGATTATTTGCAATTACTCCTTGAAAATTGCAACTCTGTCTTCTCCATTTACTTCCAATTTTGTTTGGGGAGAGAGCCCTTACCTTCCACAGATCAACAGCTGAACTTGGCACTAGTATTTTCGGATCATTTACATATGTACATCCCTGCCCTTATGAGAGATGAGGGATGGAAGTCAGACTTCTCTTTGCCATTTCCAGGGAATATCTCTTCTCTTGAACCCACAGGACATATATGTTGTTACTGGGAAAGCATTTGGTCTTTTGAGGCATTGGAAGCTGGGCATAGGAAGACTCTGTCTTCCCGTGACCAGAGCTGCATTCCTTAATCCCCTCCTCCACTCTGCCCTTGCTTTGCACCAATACAACTATCCCTCATACTCTCAGACTCCACTTCTTGCTTCTTCTATGCTGAGAACAGCCCAGTGCCTGCTTTCAGTCCCTGTACTCTCTCTTGTGAAGTGGGTCCCATCAGCCCTTGAGGGCAATGCTATATTGCTTCATTTTTGTTTTTACATGAATATGTCATGCATTGTGATCCATGCTCTTTTTGTCTGTATTTGTTACAGCAGATTTGGAAACCACAGTGGCTCCTCAGGGCCATTTATTATTCCATCCCCAACTTGAACATGAATCAACATCTACTATTCTCATAGTATGGAACTGATCTATGATGGGGGCTAATAACTGAGAGTAGGGAAAGTGGAGGGAAGGGAATTTCTTTGTAGTAAATACTCCTATTTGATTTAGCAGAGAAACCCTCAGTAACTTAGTGAAAGTAAGGATATTAAAATAGTCCTTTTGAATAGGTGTGTAGCTCAGTGGTTGAGCACCTGTTTCACACATATGAGGTGCTGGGTTCAATCTCTGGTACCTCCTAAAAAAATAGCCCCCTTGTGAAAAAGGAGTGGTTACCCTGGTATGAAACTGGAACTTATATAGGGAACTAATAATAATTGCATCATATTGCTCATAGTCCTGAAAAGCGTATAAAGATATAACCATAAGATAAATATTAACTAGAATGAATATGATGAATATAACACAAATGTGTGTTGTGTGTGTATGTATAAATAGTTTTAGTCATAATAACATATATTTTAAAGGTTTAACATTATGTGAATGATCTGGATAGTAGGAATTGGCCATATATCTGCTGGGTTTCATGGTTCAACCAGCACATAAACAATGAGAAGACTTTAAGTATCTGAAGAATAAACTTAAATGGTAAATTGAAAATTATAGGTTCAGATAAAAGATGTAGAAGAGTCATAATTAGGGAATGATAAATGAGTACAATTATATCATTTTCAAGATATAGATTTACATTTATTTCTATGCAAGACCCACTGAGAGGGTATTGATTCCATGAGGCCATGTTGGTTTCATATGAACATCCCTAGGACCCTCAGGAGCACCATCCATTGAGACTTTCTTTACTGTGGCAGTATATAAAGTCTGGCTGAGATCTGCATGAGCATAACCTCTGGAATGACCTCCTGAATTACTTTGAAATCTCACAGGCATAAAATCTATATTTTATTTAATATTTCCCCTTTATATTCAAGTCCTTTCTCCAAATGTATAACTGATTAATGCATGTTAATATTCCCTCTGTGCCATGGAGGCTCATTCCTGGGAATCATGTTACACTGAGTTTATTTGCAGTGTTTGGCTTAGAGAGAGGCCCCATTTAAGTAACAAGGAGATTTTCAGGAGGAAACTCTTAGGCATTCATTATACTGGGGCTTAACTTCATTATTAAAGGAATAAAGTTTATAAAGGCAAGCTTAAGACTGAGAGCTTGGCTTATTGGCCTTTTTTCTTTCATTAGGCAAGGCCTATATACTCCAGAGCTTTTTTTTTTTTTTTACTTTATTTTGTATATTTAATAATTGAAAATATAAACAATTAAAAACTAAAAAGTAAACACAGATGAATAAAAATATATACATTTCTCAATTTAATGTAATGGATACATAGAAATTTTTTTTTTGAATCAGACAATATGTTACATAATATATTTGGTTCATAGTAATGCTTTCATACAGTATTTGTCCTTTTGTGTCTGGCTTGCTTCACTCAACATAATGTCCTCCAGGTTTATCCATGTTGTCATATGCTTTATGAATTCATTTCTTCTTACACTTGCATAATATTCCATCATGTGAATAGACCACAGTTTGTTTATCCATTCATCTGTTGGTGGACACCTGGGTTGTTTCCAAATTTGGCAATGGTGAATAATGTTGCTATGAACATCAGTGTGCAGATGTCTGTTTATGTCACTGCTCTCAGTTCTTCTGGGTATATACCCAGTAGTGGTATTGTCAGGTCATGTGGCAAGTCTATATTCACCTTCTTTAGGAACTGCCAAGCAGTCCTCCATAGTGGCTGTACCATTCTGCATTCCCACCAATGGTGAAGAAATGTTCCTATCTCTCCATATCCTCTCCAACACTTGTAGTTCTCTGTCTTTTTAATACTGGCCATTGTGATAGGTGTGAAATGATATCTCATTTTAGAGTTGGTTTGCGTTTCCCTAATTATGAGTGATGTTGAGCATTTCTTCAGGTATTCTTTTGCCATTTGTATTTCATCTTTGGAGAAATGTCTATTCAAGTCTTTTGCCCGTTTTTTAATTGGGTCATTTGTCTTTTTATTGTTGAGTTGTAACATCTCTTTATATATCCTGGATATTAAACCCTTATCAGATATGTGATTTCCAAATAGTTTTTCCCATTGAGTTGGCTGCCTTTTCACCCTTCTGACAAAGTCCTGTGAGGTGAAAAAGTGTTTAATTTTGAGGAGGTCCCATTTATCAATTTTTTCTTTTGTTGCATGTGCTTTGGGTGTAAGATCCAAGAAACCACCAGGTTCTACAAGGTCTTGAAGATGTTTCCCTACATTTTCTTCTGATAGTTTTATGCTCCTGGCTTTTGCATTTAGATCTTTGATCTATTTTGAGTTGATTCTTGTATATGGGGTGAGATAAGGGTCCTCTTTCATTCTTTTGATTATAGATATCCAGTTATCCCAATACCATTTGAAGAGAATTTTTTTCCCGTTAGCGTGGACTTGGTAGGTTTGTCAAAAACCAGTTGATTGTATCGATGAAGGTTTATTTCTGGGTTCCAAATTCTATTCCACTGATCTCTGTGTCTATCTTTATGCCACTACCATGCTGTTTTGACCACTGTAGCTTTGTAATATGTTTCAAGGTCAAGCAGTGAAATTCCTCCCACATCACTCTTCTCTTTTAGAATGCTTTTGGCTCTTCAGGTGCACTTACCCTTCCAGATGAATTTGGTAATTGCCTTCTCTAATTCTGTGAAGTAAGCTGTTGTGATTTTGATTGGTATTGCATTGAATCTATAAATCAGTTTGGGTAAGATTGACATCTTCATGATATTTATTCTTCCAATCCATGAACGTGGAATGTCTTTCTATTTCTTTAGGTCTTTTAAAATTTCTTTTAGCATTGTTTTGTAATTTTCTGCATATAGGTCCTGTACTTCTTTGGTTAAATTAAATCCTAGGTATTTGAGTCTTTTTGTCGCTATTGAAAATGGAAATTTCCCCCTGATTTCCTCCTCAGGTTTTCAGTACTTGTGTACAAAAACATTACTGATTTTTGCATGTTGATCTTTTATCCTGCCACTTTGCTGAACTCATTTATTTGTTCAAGTAACTTTGTCGTGGATACTTCAGGGTTTTCTAAGTACAGGATCATGTCATCCACAAACAGTGAGAGTTTTACATCCTCTTTTCCTATTTGGATGCCTTTAATTTTTTCTCTTGTCTAATTGCCCTAGCTAGAACTTCTAATACAATGTTGAATAATAATGGTGACAGTGGGCATCCTTGTCTTGTTCCCAATCTTAGAGGGAAAGCTTTCAACCTTTCACTATTAAGTATGATGTTGGTTGTGGGTTTTTCATATATGCCTTTTATCATATTGAGGAATTTTCTTTTCATTCCTATATATTGAAGTGTTTTTATCAAAAAAGTATGCTGGATTTTGTCAAATGCCTTTTCTGCATCTATTGAGATGATCATGTGGCTTTTTTTCTTTCAATTTGTTAATGTGGTGCATTACATCGATTGATTTTCTTATGTTGAACCAGCCTTGCATACCAAGAATAAATCACACTTGGTTTTGATGTATAAGTCTTTTAACATGCTGTGGGATTCAATTTGCAAGTATTTTCTTGAGAATTTTTGCATCTATGTTCGTTAGATAGATTGGTCTGTAATTTTCTTTTCTTGTAGAATCTTTATCTGGCTTTGGTATTAGGGTGATGTTGGCTTCATAGAATGTGTTGGGTAATTTTCCCTCTTCTTCAATTTTTTGGAAGAGTTTAAACATGATTGGTGTTAATTCTTTCCAATATGCTTGGTAGAATTCACCCGTGAAGCCATCTGGCCTGGACCTTTCTTTGCTGGGAGATTTTTGATGATGAATTCAATCTCCTTAAATGTGATTGGTTTGTTAAGTTCTTGTATTTTTTGTAGCGTCAGTGTAGGTAGTTTGTGCATTTCTAGAAATTTGTCCATTTCATCTAAGTTGTCTGGTTTGTTGGCATATAGTTTCTCATAATATCCTCTTATGACTCTTTTTATTTCTGTGAGGTCATTTTTAACTTCCCACCTTTCATTTCTGATTGTATTTATTTCCATCTTCTCTCTTTTTTTCTTTGTTAGTATAGATAGTGTTTTGTAAATTTTATTGATCTTTGCAAAGAACCAGCTTTTGGTTTTATTGATTTTCTCTATTGTTTTTCTGTTCTCATTTTCATTTATTTATGCTCTAATCTTTATTATTTCTTTCCTTCTAATTGCTTTAGGATTGGTTTGCTGTTCTTTATCTAGTTTCTCTAGTTTATCACTTAAATCTTTGAGTTTAGCTCTTTCTTGTTTTTTTAATATAGGCATTTAGGGCTATAAATTTCCCTCTTAAGACTGCCTTCACTGTATCCCATAAGTTTTGATACGTTGTGTTCTCATTTTCATTTGTTTCAATATATTTACTGATTTCAACTGCAATTTCTTCTTTGACCCACCGATTATTTAGGAGTGTGTTGTTCAGTTTCCACACATTTGCAAATTTACTTTTTTCCTATTATTAATTTCTTGTTTCATTCCATTATGATCTGAGAGGGTGTTTTGTATAATTTCAATCTTTTTATATTTATTGAGAGCTGAATTGTGACCTAACATGTGGTCCATACTGGAGAAAGATCCATGGGTACTTGAGAAGAATGTATAGCCCACTGAGTTTGGATGCAGTGTTCTGTATATGTCTGTTAGATCTACCCTTTTTATCATATTGTTCAAGTTCTCTGTTTCCTTCTTGATCTTCTGTCTAGTTGTTCTGTCTAATGATGTGAGTGGGGTGTTGAAGTCTCCAATTATTATTGTAGAAATGTCTATTTCTCCCTTCTGTTTTGCTAGAGTTTGTCTCATATATTTTGGGGCACTCTGGTTAGGTGCATAGATATTTATGACTGTTATATCTTCCTGGTGGATCATCCCTTTTGTTAATATATAATGGTTTTCTTTATCTCATAACTTTTTAGCATTTAAAGTCTCTTTTGTCTGATATTAGTATAGCTACTCCTGCTCTTTCCTGGTTACTATTCACGTGGAGTATCTTTTTCCAGCCTTTCACTTTCAGCTGGTTTGTATCCCTGGGTCAGGTGAATTTCTTGTAAGCAGCTTATGGATGGCTCATGTTTTTTTATCCATTCTATCAGCCTGTATCTTTTGATTGGGGAGTTTAATCCATTCACATTCAATGATATTACTGTAATTGCACTATTTACTTCCTTCATTTTATTCTTTGGTTTTCACATGTCATCTTGTTTCTGTCTCTGTTTTTACTCTTTTGATTATCCTTTCTGCTATTCTTTCTTCTATCTCTCCTCCAAGCCTCTCTCTCCTGTCTTTTTTCTTTCAGGTACTAAAACCTCCTTTAACATTTCCTGCAAAGGGGGATTCTTTTTTGCAAACTCTCTTAGTTTCTGTTTGTTTGTGAATATTTTATACTCACCTTCATATTTGAAGGGCAGTTTTGCTGGATAAAGAATTCTTGGCTGGCAGTTTTTCTCTTTCAGTTTCTTAATTGTATCATGGAGGTCTTCTCACCTCTATGGTTTCTGAAGAGAAATCTGCAATAAGTCTTACTGGACATCCCTTGTACATGATTATTTGCTTCTCTCTTGCTGCTTTGAGAATTTTCTCTTTATCTTTGACATTTGACATTCTGAGTAGTATGTGTCTTGGCATAGGTCTATTTGGATTTATTCTGATTGGAGTATGTTATGCTTCTTGGACATGCAAGTTCATTTCTTTCATGAGAGTTGGGAAGTTTTCAGCTATTATTTCCTCAAATACTCTTTCTTCCCCTTTTCCCTTCTCTTCCCCTTCTGGATCTCCCATGACACATATGTTGTCATGTTTTGTGTTGTCATTCAACTCTCTGAGTCCCTGCTCAATTTTTTCCTTTCTTTTCTCTCTATATTCTTTTCTTTCTTCAATTTTAGCTGCTATGTCTTTAGTATCACTTATTCTTTCTTCTATTATTTTGAGTCTGCTGTTGTATGCCTCAAATGTGTTTTTGACCTCACCTATTTTGTCTTTCATTCCCAATAACTCCTTTACTTTTCTGTTCAGGATTTCAATTTCTTCTTTGTGTTCGCTCAATGTCTTATTGGTGTCATTTATCTCTTTAACTATATTTTCTTTCAATTCATTAATTTGATTTTGGAAATTTGTGGTCATCTTGCTGATTAGTTCTCTCAAATTTTGCATCTCTTCTGGGACTTTGATGTATTCCTTTTCTTGGGCCATGTCTTCTATTTTCTAATAAGGCTTGTAATTTTTTGCTGGTGTTTAGGCATCTGGTTAGGAGACAGTTTACTCAGATGCTCAATCCCTTTCTCTTTCATAGGGATTTAGTGGCAGGAGGCTGTGGGTTACCACAGCTCTTTGATTTTTGGCTTGAAATATATTGTTAGGATTGTCCTGCTGTTTGCTCAAAACTGGGCACCAGAACCAGTAATTGTTTGTAGAGTCACTTCGTAGGGCTTTGGACAGGGAGGCTATAGAGGTCAGGAAAAGCCTCTCCTACTTATTTTTAATTTTTTTATGTGCACTTCCTTGTTCTGCCAGGATATGGTGCTCTTTGGCAGCTCTCAATTCAATGCCTGGTTGGAGTGTATTTGTTTTGACACAGACCAGATCAATATGATAGATCTTCCTGTCTGGAGGCTAAGAGCCTTGTAATTCAAACTTTGTGAGACAGTTCTTCAGTCTTCTCTGGCATCCCCATCTCTTTTCCCAGCCAGGAAATATTTCCATTCCCCGCTGAATCTTCAACAATCAGTCCCTGTTAGTAGAGGAGGAGATTGGGAAGTTTGTATAACTTTAGCCCCTTGCAGGCTCCAAGAAAAACAATGGCTCAGCCCCACCTGGCCTGGAAGGGCTCTCAGGACAGGGCAGACCCAACCTGTGAGTCAAAAGCTGAGTCAGCCCCAGGCTTTCTCACCCCTCTCCTACGGAGTCCTCAATAATTAATCCAGGCTAGAAGAGAGGGAGATTGCGAGGGTCAGATTTCTCCAGTCCTTCACTGGCTTCCAGGGCAAACCACCATGTGGTCCCACCTGGCCTGGAAGGGCCTATGGCTCACCACAGCCCAAATTTGTGGGTCAGAACCTGAGTCAGCCTTAGGCTGTGTCCCTCTCTCTCCCCTTTCCTGGGGTGGTAGATCCCTGGAATCTCCTTTGTCTGTAGTCACAGGCCCAGAGGCCTGAGAATTCGAAAGAGTCTGTAGTGTGGGGAAGGGTGCTGACAGCAGCAGCCACTGCTGTTTCCAACACATGGTTCTGTTGTTGTGAATTCTCTCTTTTGTCCCTCTCTCCTCTGGGTGGTGTGCAGCCTTCACCTGCTGTGCTAAACCCTAGAAGATCTGTTTGGGGGCTGTTTCAGCCTGTCCTTTAGCTATTTTTCTGGAGAAGAGATTCCCATGTCTTACTAGTCCACCATCTTCCCAGAAGTCAAGCACTCCAGAACTTCATACCATCTTATTTGTAAAATGACTTTATTAGGTTAAATAGGATATCTGCACACACACCAGAATTTGGACAAATTGCTACCAAAATGTTAGCATTCATGTCAGGCCTATGCTTCAATTAGGTGTAATGCAACTTCTTTCTCTCATGGATCAGATTTGGACTTTTTTGGTGGACCAGTCCTGGATGAGGCTGCTTTCTTTCTTTATAACACTTCTGAAAGTAACACATGTTTGGGAAAATTTTTGAGTGCCATTGGAGTACCCAGACTAGTTCTACCCTAAATGAATCTCATCTGTTACCTCCTCAAAGATCCCCATGCCACCCAGATATGACTTTTTCTCCTAGCATAAATTTTTACCTCAACAGCATTGGGAAGCTGAAAATATCAGCTGAATTACTTGGATATGTAGATTCTTGGAACTGTAATGTCTTAGGTTCCTAGGCTTGCTTAGCAAAATCCTACAACTTGTGGCAAAAAAACAAGAGGGATCTATTATCTCAAGATCAGGAGGCCAGATGTCATAGAAAGATATGCACATGTCCATGCTCCCGTGAAGGCTCTCAGGGAGAAAATGTTCCATGAATCTCTCCTGGCCTCTGGTGTCTGCTGGAAAGCTTTGGCATTCTTTGGCTCTTATATGGAAAACTGTAATCTTTCCCTCATTTCTCACATGTCCATCTCCCCTCCGATTATCTCTTTACTCTTATTATAAAGGCACTAATCATTGGAATAGGGCCCACCTGCATCCAGTATGACCTCACCTTCAATTAACTAATTATATATGTAAAGATCCTATTTCCAAATAAGGTCACAGTCTTTGTTTCCAGAGGACATGAATTTTTACAGGACCCTATTTAATCCATTGCATGTAGTTTTCTTTAAAATGCAAACCAGGGATTAATGGCATGGAAAAGTGTCGGGGTATGATGTGTGCTATAAAATTTACCATATTTCTGCACCTTATTTTAATTTCCTGTAGGAAACAATCTATCCTTACAAAAACAAACAGAAAGGGCAGAATAAAAATTGAGAAATATGGAGAATCACTTCATTTTGACCATTCACTTATAAGCAAGGTAGATGTTATAACATTTAAGAAATTTTGAATTCTGTAAATATGTAGATAACAAATAAAAGAGCTACAATGATGAATTTTATTCTATCAAAGCCCCAGATAGTATTGAGGGCATTTATTTTCCCAAATAAATATTACTGATATTAAAAAACAGAAACAATTTGGATGTAATTGTAATACTCAAAGTGTATTAGTGGATAAAATTATTTTAACATGCTCTCAAGATATAGGTAAATTAGATAACACTTGCTGAGTATGAAGCATTTTATAACAATAATCAACCATCATCCATGAGTCATTGCCAGGCATGAGGGGAATTGCTCAAAGGAATAAGCTTTGTTCTCTGCACAAACATCACATGAATAAATGAAAGCCATGCATGTCCATGGCATATCTCTGCAGAAATTATGCAGAAATTATTATTTTGCTACCTTAAATGTAGGCTAGGGGGTACTACATACTGAGCAACCTCAAAGGTGTTTTTTATTCAAATGGCCTCATCCTAGAAATTATTTACCTTAATGATGTAGTAAAGGCCAAATAAAAATATTTGAGCTGTTTAAGCTCAGTGTTCAATCTTCCCATATGTCTATAACAAGCCAGAAATGATAGGGGCAATTCCCTGGTTAAGTATCATTACATACTAACTTAATATAATTTAGGTATAAGTAAATTATAGACATATAGTGAAAACTTAAATAAAGAAAATTATTAGAAAAAACATTCATGCAGATTTTGGCCAATGTCACTAAATTTGAAAATAATGATTGGAAAAACCTTGACCAAAAGGGGAACATTAACACAAAAGAGTTTTTACAGCTAAAAGATTTCAAATTGTGCAGGGAAGTAATTTCATAAGTTATGTTTATGCAGGTCAAAAGGATGTCTCACAGTAAACACAGCTGCAAGCAAACGTGGAAGGGATCTAGGGATGGCCAGACACTATAGGCAACTCATCCAACCACATGAAATCAGCACCCTTTTGGCAGACTTTGTTTTTAAATATATGATGACTATTTCCCCAATATTAAAGAGTTTGATTCATTTATAACTTCCTTACTTTTGAATCTTCTACCTCTTTTATTTGAACTTATAATTATCACTATACTCATTAAATATATGACTAAGAGAGTTACAAGTTTGGCCTCTTCACATTTTGGTTGATCTCTCTCAGCTGAGTTGTGGCCAACACCTATTTTCCAGTTCTTGAAACTTGCCCAAGACACCTAACAAAATGAAGATGATGGACAAGCCCCATCCCAGAAAACAAAGAATTTCTACCACTGCAATCTAAGCAGTTCCTTTCAGCTGCCCCATAACATCTAAGACCCCATCAATCTAAGGAGGACAGACATCATCCCAAATTCCTCAAGATTGAGGAATGAACAAACATAAGGGGGGAGTGCAACCATGGACCAAAGTAGATTTATTGTTATTGGAGTTAATAGCTTGTGGTAACAGAAAATCGTATAATATTGATATAAAAATAGTGGTTGCCAGAGGTTCTGAGGTGAGGAGCAGGGAAGAATAAGTGAACACAAAGCATTTTTATGGTATTGGGTTGGTTCTGTATGATATTGCAATGATGTATACATGCCATTATACATTTGTCAAAACCTATGAAATTGTACAACACAAAGTGTAATCCATAATGTAAACTATAGACCTTGGTTAATAACATTGTTTCAAAATTGGTTCATCAACTGTAACAAATATTCCACATGAATGTAAGAGATTATTAATAGGGGAAAATGTGAATGGGAGAGTGGATGGGTTATATGGGAATCCTCCATACTTTTGGGGTTTCATGTAACATTTCTATAATCTAAAACTTCTCTAAAATAGTTTATTATTATAAAAAAGAAAATGAAATGAACTCAAATAAATATAATCTTAACTGGTAATGGGGATGTTGAAACAATCCAGGTACTGAGAGACATAAATAATTTGAACAGAAAGTTATTCCATCAATAATCATAACACAAAGAAACTCTGCCAGTGTATATTGATGAATAATAGAGTTAAGCACCAAGGTGACCACCCCAGGCTGAGGCAGAATGAGCCTGAGAAGTAAGTTCAAAAACATCACAGCAACAGAGGCATCTGGATAAATGTATCAACTCAATATCTACCTAAAACTTTTTACAGTTAATAAATGTACATATAATTTAAATTCTATAATCTAATAAGAAATATTTTAAAAGTACAATTTAGTTAACTAAAAATCATTAATTTGTAGAAGGTCTCAAGAGGTGGAGGAACAAGGAAAATCCCACTCCTTTCAGGAAATGATTTCACAGACTCCATCTGCTCCTACTCCTGGGGCTGGGTTCCTGCCCTGTGCTCTGTGTGTCCTGAGTTTCCCTTGCTGCCCAGCCCTCTCTCTGCACATGGGATTTTGTGTCTAGGCTCACACACCAACTTTCCCTTACTGTATGTCCACCCGGTAATAGAGAGTTGCAACTTTGGCAGTCACAGCTTAGCTACAGGGAAACGTGGATGTTCTTGTAAGTGTATCTAGAGATGGAGAATTTACTCCAGAGAGTTGGATCATAGTATGCATTTTCATTATGATATATTTTGCTCCACTACTACAACCCCTCACAAGGCCTGACAGATCCAAAAACAACAGGAACTAAAGACTGTGATGGAGATTCCAGAGACAGTGCAGGCGAGACACAGGATCTATGAGGGCTTCTCAAGATCTGGGTCTGACTCATAGAGCTGGACCTAGGCTAGAAATTTGGGGGCAACATGGAAGTAATAATCATTAGTGACAACTATCATACTCCTTATCAAGATATCTCTTATTGGAAATCTCTGATGCCATCAACGGGAGAAGTAATAAACAGAATAACATACTCAGCAATCTCAGAATTCTGGACAACATCTGTGATTCCTGGAAAATACAGCACAGGGTAGGGAAACAATGCACAGATACTGGAAACTGATTTGCACATGGGATGCCAAGGTATAAAGCAGAGAAGGTCTTCAGGGCCTCAGTCTCTGTTTAGAATCTAGGAAAGGAAACCTGAGCCCATCCCCTGGGATGACCCTTTCTTTTTCCAGTGGCTTGGAGATTCAGGTAAGAGAATCTACCAGTCCACAGAGAGAAAGTTTTTAAGGTAATGCAAAAATATAATCTGAAACTATGAGAAGTCCCCACTGATAAATACCCCACTTTCCCTTCTCTCTCCATTCTCAGGAATAAAGGTTATAATGAGCTCATGCCTTATTTTCCTCTTAACATACCACTCAACACATCCTGCAAGAAGATTTTCATGATCATATATATTGAAACATGGTTCCCAGAGACCACAGAACTGGGTTCATATTAAAAATCAGCCCTGAGGATTTACATGAGTTGGGCAGTTCATTGAACCATTCCCAAGGGATTTAGCAACTCTAGAATGGCTAGGTGAACATTCACCTCCTGGATGTGAGAAGCAAATGGACCATGTTCCTTCCAGGATGATTTGAACAGAATTTTTTATCAAAGATAGAAAATAATTACTCACAACTGAGAGGTTGATTTCTTTGATCTGTTCCTACTTCCTGCACAAATCCAAGCAGGATCTCCACTCATCTTGAACTTCCTGGACTCTAGTATTAAAAGGATGTCATGAGGTATCCCAATGCTCCCAGCACTCCTTCCAGTCTCAAGATTTTTTGTGCTCAAGTGTGCCCTGCATCTTTTTTGGGCAAGAGGCATTGAAACTTTAATGAATATAATTAATTCAACTGCTTGTGCATCTTAATATCCATAATGCCATGATAAAAACCACACAGAAATTTAATTAAAAATGATAATTAATTTTCCTCATGTATTTGGAGGCTGGAAGACTTTTTTCCTTCTGTGGAGAGAAGCTGGCAATCTTTGGGGTATTATAGATTTTCCATCACTTGGCTATAACCTCTCCTTTCTCTTCTTGGTTCCTTCATATTTTGGGCTGCTAGTTCTTCCCCAAGGCTTTCTCCTTCTGAATTTCTTCTGCTTATAAAGGACCAATGTAATCCACATTAAAGCTCATTCACATTCTGTTGTGCCACAGCTTAACTAAAAATAACAGCTTCCAGAAATCTACTTTATGATGGGTTCACATACACAGATGAATGAATATGAATATCAAGAACAAATCTAAATTTGGAGGACATAATTCAAGCCACCAAAGTCAGATCTATGGACCTGAAAACAAGACATGAATTTCTGTTCAGGATAGAATCATGTCCCTGACAAAAGACATGTTCAGGTCCCACCCCTGGGCCTGTGGAGGAGAACACATTTGAAAGGGAATCTCCACATATGGTATAAGTTAAGGTGTGCCCAAACTGAGTGCAGGTGGACCATAACCCAAAGTGCTTATTTCCTTATAAGTAAAGGAAATTTATCATGGGGAAGAAGTCACAGGGAGTAACCAGAAGATGGATGTCAAGTGAATTCAGAAGAAAAAGGCAAAGATGCTTCCATGTGCATTGTCATGTGTCAGAAAAGCCAAGAAATCCCAAGTTTGCCTGCCTGCAAGGAGATGCTGACTTTGGGAGAAAGCAAGCCTTCTTGCCTCTGAAGCATAAGCCAATAAATTCCTTTTCTATTGTAATTTTTAGCAGCCAGGAAACTAGAACATATTCTCAAATGCAAAATACATTAATTCTATCATAACTTCACAAAACCTAAGCCAACTTAGAAGAAATAAAAAACCAAAGAATTTTTAAAATCATTTGTGAATGTGGTTTGCCCTGCAGCAAAATTTCAACCAGTGAAACTTAGAAAACAAGTTTTCTTTTTTTTAAATACAATAGTGTAACAACAGGAAGTACATTCCCATTGTAAAAGAGATAATTTGGTAGGAAAACAGGCACCATGGTTCCTAAGCAAGACCAAATCCCAGCAGGGTGAGCTCCATTATATTTTAGTGTGTGAGAGTCATCTGTGGATGGGTGCTTTGTACTCCAGGCCTGTTCAAGCAACAACCTCACTCTTTCTATGTGCTGTCACATTCCCCATGCCCTGTCTGAATGCTGGGGTCTAGATCTCACTGTCTCAGAGAACTGGAATTGCATTCTCACTTTACCTGAAAACTGTGATCAGGCCACACCCTCTTCAAAGAATAGCAGTGTTTCTACTAGTAAAAATTTTCCAAAACCCTTAGCAGCTTTGTGTGAAGCTCAAGGGGATTCAATCCATCAGAAAAAATTACCCTCAACACATCCTTCCTGGATAACTGCATTTCCAATACTGTCTCCCTCAAAGATACTTGACTGGATCCATGTTCATCCACACCTTCTTTAGTAAAAGTTTATTCAGTGAAACTTCCAGATGGAAACTTGTTCTCTGCTTGATGCCTTCCCAGAAGTTGAGAGAGTTTCTTGATAGATGTTCTTTTGCCTAGTTCTCAGAATATGCTATCTGGATATATTGAGCATTTCATGAACCAAGAATTGTTGGTTTCATTGTGCTTAGAGTTTAATTCTCAGATTAACACTTTCCTCTTACATGTTCCTATAAGCTGCAAGGAGAAACCAAGCGGCACCATCTACACTTAGCTTGGGAATGCCCTCAACTAAATATCCAAGGTCATTGCATACAAGGTCCATGGCCAATACAAATTATTTTCTACTTCATATGGAGGATTAATTTCCCCCCAATTTCTAATAACACTTTCATTATTTCCTTCTCTGAGTTCATATTTCAATATTTCTATGAGTAATCTTGTGAAATCAATTTAGGCTTTTTCTATCAAGCACCTCACCTCCAGCCTCTCAGTTCCAAAGCCATTTCCACATTTTTAGGTATTTGTAATAGCAGGCCCCATTTTACAGTACCCAAAACTGTCTTAGTTTCCAGGCTTGTATGGCAAACACCACACAATTGGTTGGCTTATACAACAGGCATTAATTGTCTCATGGTTTTTGAGACTAGAATGTTTCCTTCCTCCCAAGGTCCATAGCTTTCTGGATGACTGGAAATCCTAAGGATTCTGTGGGTTTCCCATCACATAGTGATGTCTTCTTTTTCTCTTATAGGTTCCCATAAACTTCTGGCTTCTGGCTGCATCTCTGGTATTTTGTTGTCTATTTCTGAATTTATTATGGTTATAAAGACTCCAGTTGTCCAGATTAAGGCCCAATTTCATTCCATTGTGCCACACCTTAACTAAAATAACATCTTCAAAAGATTTTATGTGCAATGGGTACACACCACAAGAATGTGGATTAAGGCAAAAACATATATAAATTTATGGTACATAACACAAGTGAGAACACTGTGTAAACTGCATAAAGAACAAAATTCATTACAAGGCATTGTTAAAGTACATGTATTTATAAGTGACATTTGTGTGGCTTTTCATTAGAACACAGACTATCTGAAGCTGAGGTCATTGGTCTTAGAAAATTAAGGGAACATTCATGTCACACTTGTAGCTCAAGGTGGAAATGGCTATATCTGACAATAATTTTAAAAACTTTTTTGATAGACACTGAAATATCGTAATGGCCTCATGCCTCTTATTTTATTTTGACATTCATATCTCTAAATACCAAATACCAAACTGCAAGTTTCTAAAATACTTCTATGGACATCTCTGTACTTGACAATTTTACAAACCTCACACACTCAAAAGATGGTTTATCCATGGTTTGATCTGTTACCCTTGTCTTTGCAAGAAAAACCAAGGAGCCCATTTGTACCTCAGAATGTTGAAGAGTCCCTGGAAAGACTTTCAGGTTGGATAAAGTGGGGAGCTCAAAACATAAAAGGGGATATTTTCTATCTTCTTCCTGCAATTGCTTCTGGAGTTAGGACTTTGTAGTCAGTGTGTGCTGAGTGCTCAAAACAGCTCAGTACACTACAGACATCCCAAAGGGAATGACGTCTTCCTATCTGCCCTTCACTGTAGTTGCTAGTGTTTGTCTTATATATTAGCCAATGCCTGTGCCTTTAAGTTTCAGACTACTCAGTTTCAAATACATTTGACATTTGGCATTGTCCTCAGTAAAAGTGGCATGAGATTTGAACGCAGGGCTGTAGCTATTACTTCCATCATTTACCATCTTGCCCACATAATACAGTTTCTCATCTAGGGTTTTGCAGTTCCATAAAATGTGAGAAATGTTGAGTGGGAATCCAGATGTGCTGGTTTTTGTGATGGGATGAGAGGGCCTCCCCAATCATGGGTTAGAATCTGATAGTGAACCTCAGCCAATATTATCCTTAATTAAACACAAGACATATTTAGAAAGTCACCCTTTTGAATGTGAGTTTCTCAGAGCATAGGCTAGTCAGCAAGTTAATAAGAATCCAATAAGGTTTCACTTATATTTACATCTGGGGAGAATTACATGTGGTCTTGAGAGAACAAAAGGTGTAAGATCTGAGGAGGAGATTCTAGGTTATGTACCTTTCAGGGAACGCTTTCTTCCCTGTGTCCTAGAAGATCAATTTCCCACCCTCCACTCAGGTGCTAACTTTCTGGGCAGCCCAAGCAAAGGGCATCCTGTGAGAATTTCAGGCTGTTGGGTAGAAAAGCAATGAGAAAATGATGGACATTTATAAGTATATCCTCAACCACTTGGGGTGGTCCTTTCTTGCAGTTGCTACCTTGGAATCTCATCACATCATACCTGTTGCTTGGTTGGTGAGTTCCAGACACTGTCTGAAGATTAAGTCAGAGGAAAAATTTATAGTTTTACATTTTGGATCCAGGAATAATGTAGAATGCCATTTTGTTTTTATTTTTCTTCTCTCTGTTGCTGAAATTCTTATTTAGCAACATAAATATCTATTGGGTATTTCCTCAACCCATTTTCCTATGGGACTATGTGTGTTAAGTGTTATGTTTCATGGAACACTGACTGGTGAGGAAAATCAGGTAAAGTGTTTTTCTGCATAGAACTTTCAGTCTAGACTAGGGGTCAGCAAACCATGGCCCATCACTCAACTGTCTGGACTTGTGAATAAATATTTTTTGGCCCACAGACACACTTAGCATCACTGTCTGTGGCTGCTTTCACATTATACAGGCATGGAGTAGATGCCATAGACATTAAGTGACCCATAAAATCTAAATGAATTATTATCTGGCCCTATAATTAATTATTTGCTTAACCCTTGTCTTGGGGGAATGTTAAATTCATAGAAACCTATAAAATAAATGATACTTCAATATAGCAATAATTTTGAAGGAATTGTAAAGAGTGCTGAAGGATATAACTTAATTTTATGGAAGGTCTGGAATCACTTTCTTAAGAAGTAAAACTGGAAGAAATAATTTGAATTATCAGAGTATTTGTAAGAGGAAAAGCATCTCACTAAAGAGACTAGTGGTAGGAAGGGAAGCATTTATCTTTGATAGGTAATGGGTGATTGATTAGCCAAGAGAGATCAGTGGGTCATTAGGCATTCATGAGGCACTGTGATTCCTCCTCAACAGAAAATTAAGTAATATTTTACATACATAAGGACAGTGAAAGACTATCACTTTAAAGAATGAATGTGGATAATTGGGTTCTCCATGTAGCCTTGGTGGAATCTCTTTTCTCCTGTAGATCCAGGTAGACAAGGCTGAGTACAAACTAGGTTCTGGTTTTAAGGTTTACATAATGTTCAACCCTTTCCTGAATCTTTTACTGAAAAGATCACTAATATCAAAGTTGGAAGCCTGAACATGGGATTGGGATGCTGGGTAGAGAAAGGAAGAGAAGGGCAACCCTAAACACTAAAATTTCCTGGCCACTGCTTGTTGGTGGAGGCACAACCCTACCCATCTGAGGGAAGCAATATTCTCAGGATCTCAGTCTTTCCTGAGTGTATTTGGATCTCTTGCCATGCAAGTAGATTCAAATCCTGCTTATGATAACCTAAACACACCACACACACAGAGAATTGCACACACACACACACACACACACACACACACA
>JAQZBX010049377.1:0-19939 GCA_029593785.1 Cabassous unicinctus
GATTAGGGTAAGAGTTAGGTTTAGGGTTAGAGTTAGGGTTAGTGTTAGGCTTAGGGTTAGGGTTAGGTTTAGAGTTAAGCTAGGGTTAGGCTTTTCAGTTAGTGTTAGTGTTAGGGTTAGGGTTATGGTTAGGCTTACAGTTAGGTTTAGGTTTAGGGTTAGGAGAGGGTTAGGGTTAGGGTAAAGTTAAGGTTAGGTTTAAGGTTAGAGTTAGGGTTAGGGTTTGGGTTAGGGTTTGTGTTTATAGTTAGGGTTAGGTTAGGGTTAGGGATAGGGTTATGTTATGGTGAGGTATTGGGTTCGGGTTAAGGCTAGGTATAGGGTTAGGCTTTAGAAATAGGTTTAGGGCTAGGGTTAGGTTTAGATTTAGGTTAGGGTTAGGGTTTGGGTTAGGGTAAGGGTTAGGAAAAGGGTTAGGGTTAGGGATAGGGTTAGTGTTACTTTAGGGTTAGGTTTTGGTAGTGATATGTGTAGGGTTAGGTTTATGGTTAGTGTTAGGTTAGGGATTGTGTTTAGGGTTAGGGTTAGGGTTAGGGTCAGTGAAAGGCTTACAGTTAGTGCTAGTGTTAGGGTTAGATTTAGGGTAGGGTTAGGGTTAGGGTTAGGTGTTTGGTTAGAGTTAGGTTTGGGTTAGGGTTTAGGGTTAAGGTTAGTGTTAGGTTAGGGTTTAGTTAAGGGTTAGGTTTAGCATTAGTGTTTGCTTTAGGTTAGCATTAGGCTTAGGGTTTGGTAGGGTCATGGGTAAGGGTTAGGGTTATGTTTAGGGTTAGTTTTAGGGTTAGGGTTAGGTTAGGATTCGGGTTAGGTGTGTGTTAGGTTTGAGGTTAGTATTAAGATTACTGTAAGGGTTAGGTTTAGGGTTTAATTTTAGGGTTAGTGTAAGGGTTGAGGTAAGGTTTAGGTTTAGGGTTTTATGTTAGGGTTAGGGTTAGGGTTTGCTTTAGGGTAAGGGCTAGGTTAGAGTTAGGATTAGGTTTAGGGTTAGGAATTAGAGTTAGGGTTAGGGAAATGGTGTGTCTAAGGGTTAGGTTTAGTGTTAGGGTTAGGTTAGGGTTAGGGTTAGGGTTTGGTTTAGATTTAGGTTAAGGGTTAGGTTTAGGGTTAGTGTTAGGGTCGTGTTAGGGTTTGGTTTACGTTTAGGTTTAGGGTTAGGGTTGGTTTAGGTTTAAGGTTAGAATTAAGACTACAGTTAGGTTTAGGGTTTAGGTTTAGGATTAGTGTAAGTGTTTTGATTAGGTTTAGGTTTAGGATTTTGTGTTAGGGTCAGGGAAAGGGTTAAGGTTAGGTTTAGAGTTATGGTTACTTTAGGGTTAGGGTTAAGGTTAGGGTTGGTTAGAGTAAGGGTTTGGGTTAGGGTTAGGTTTTGGTTGGGTATAAGGTTAGTGTTAAGGTAAGGTTTAATGTTAGTTTAGGTTTGGTTTAGGTTTAGGTTTAGGGTTTGGGTGACATTTAGGTTTTGGTTGGTTTCAGGGTTACAGTTAGGGTTAAGGTTAGGGTTAGGTTCATGTTAGGGTTTGGTTTAGGTTTAGGGTAAGAGTTAGAGTTAGGGTTGGGTTAGGTAAAAGTTAGTGTTAGGTTTGCGCTTAGGGTTAGGTTTAGGGTTTAGGTTTTGGGTTACGGTAAGTGTTGAGGTTAGGTTTAGGTTTAGGGTTTGGTGTTAGGGTTTGTGTTATGGTTAGGGTTAGTTTTAGGGTTAGGGTTAGGTTAGTGTTTGGGTTTGATTAGTGATATGGGTAGGGTTAGGTTTATGGTTAGGTTTAGATTAGGGTTAGGGTGTAGGGTTAATGTTTGGTTTAGGATTGGGGTTAGGTTACAGTTAGTGTTTGGGTTAAGTTAGGGTTAAAGTTAGGGTTATGGTTAGGGTTAGGTTTAGAGTTACACTTAGTTTAGGGTAATGGTTGTTTAGAGTAAGTGTTTGGGTTAGGGTTAGGGTAAGGGTTAGGGTTGAGTTAGGGTTTAATTTTAGGGTTAGTGTTTGGGTTAGGTTAGGGGTGAGTTAGGGAATTTGTTAGGGTTAGGTTTACATTTAAGGTGAGGGTTATCTTAGGGTTAGGGTTTGGTTTAGGTTTAGGGTTAGGGTTAGAGTTACATTTAGGCTTAGGGTTAGGGTTATGGATAGGTTAGGATTAGGATTTAAGTTTAGGTTTAGGGTTAGGATGAGGTTAGGGTTACGGTTAATCTTACGGTAAGGGATTAGGTTTGCAGTTAGGGTTAATGTAAGTGATAGTGTTAGTTTAGTTTTAGGGTTTGGGTTAGAGTTAGTTTTGGATTGGGTTCAGGGTTAAGGTTATGGTTTGGGTTAGGGTTTGGTTAGTGATATGGGTCGGGTTAGGTTTATGGTTAGGGTTAGATTAGGTTTATAGAGTAGGGTTTATATTTGGGTTAGGTTTAGGTTAGGTTACAGTTAGTGTTAGGGATAGGGTTAGGTTAGAGTTAGGTTTAGGCTTAGGGTTATGGTTAGGTTTAGAGTTACGGTTAGTTTAGGCTTAGGGTTAGGGTTAGGGTTGGTTAGAGTAAGGGTTTGGGTTAGGGTTAGGATATGGGTTAGGGTTGGGTTACGGTTTAGGTTTAGGGTTAGTGTTATGGTTAGGTTAGGGGTGAGTTAGGGATTTGGATAGCATTTGCTTTAGGGTTATATTGAGGGTTAGGTTAGGGTTGGGTTTGATTTAGTGTTAGTGTTAGGGTTAGGGTAAGCATTAAGGTTAGGGTTTGGTAGGGTTAGGGTTAAGGGTAAGGGTTACGTTTAGGGTTAGGTTTAGGGGAAAGGATAGGTTAGGGTTAAGGTTTATGTTTAGGGTTAGGGTAAGGGTTAGGGTTAGGATACGGTTAGGGTTAGGGTTAATGTTAAGGTTAGTGTTGGGGATTGGGTTTAGGTTTAGGATTAGGGTTAAGGTAAGTGTTACTGTTAGTTCAGGTTTAGGGTTTGGTTCAGGTTTAGGTTTAGGGTTTGGGTTAGAGTTACGTTTGGATTGGGTTTAGGGCTAGGGTAAGGGATAGGGTTAGCGTTAGTTTTGTGTTGGGATTTGGTTTAGGGTTAGGGTTAGTTTCAGGGTTAGGCTTAGGTTAGGGTTAGGGCTTGGTTTAGGGTTAGGGTTAGGGTTAGGGTTAAGTTTTGGTTAGGGTTAGGATTATGGTTAGGTTAAGGGTTAGGTTAAGGTTATGGTTAGGGTATGGTATAGGGTTTGGGTTTAAGGTTAGGGTTAGGGTTAGTGTTAGGGTTAGTTTAAGGTTAGTGTTTAGATTTATGGTTAGTGTTAGTGATAGTTTTAGGCTTAGTGTTAAGTTTAGGGTTAGCGTTCGGTTAGGGTTAGGGTTTTGGTTTAGTTTTAGGGTTAGGGATAGTGTTAGGCTTAAGGTTATGGTTAGGGTTAGGCTTAGGGTTATATTTTGGGATAGGGTTAGTGCTTATGTTTAGGTTTAAGGTTAGGTTTAGGTTTAGGGTTAGGTTTAGGTTGGAGTAAATTTTAGCATTGGGGTTAGGGTTTCATTAGGTTAAGGATTTAGGTTTAGGGTTACTGTTAGTGTTTGTTTCAGGGTTAGGGTTAGGTTAGGGTTAGTATTTAGGTTAAGGGTTAGGTTTATGTTAAGGTTAGAGTTTGGTTTAGGGTTAGGGTTAGGATTAGGATTTCATTAATGTTATGGTTTACGGTTAGGGTTCTGGTTAGGGTTGGTGTTAGGGTTAGGGCCCTGTTAGGGATAGGCTTTAGGTTTAGGGCTAGTGTTAGGGTTATGATTAGGGTAAGGTTTAAGTTTAGGGTTAGGGTTATGTTAGGGTTAGGGTTAGGGTTAGGTGTAGGGTTTGCATTAGGATTTGGGTTATGGTTATCATTAGGGTTAGGGTTAGTGTTAGGTTATGGTTATGGTTTTTTGTTAGGGTTAGGATTAGTGTTAGGGTTAGGCTTAGGGTTAGGGTTATGGTTAGGCTTACAGTTATTTTTAGGGTTATGTTTAGCTTTTGGTTAGGGTTAGGGTTATGTTTAGGGTTATGTTATATTTAGGTTTGGTTTAGGGTTTAGGGTTAGGATTAGGGTTAGGTTAGGGTTAGATTTTGGTTTAGTGTCAGGGTTAGGAATAGTGTTAGGCTTATGGTTATGGTTTTGGTTAGGGTTAGGGTTAGGGCTTGGTTAGATTTAGGGTTAGGTTTAGGGTTTGTTTGGCTGCTATGCTCTTGCTTCCACTCAAATGAGAACACATGGTTAGGGTTAGGGTGAAAGTTAGATTTTGGTTAGGTTTAGGGTTTAGGGTTAGGGTAAATGGTAGGGTTAGGTTTAGGTTAGGGTTGGGGTTTGATGTAGGGTTAGGGTTAGGGTTAGTGTTAGATTAGGTTTACGGTTTTTTGTTAGGGTAAGGATTAGTGTTAGGGTTAGGCTTAGGATTAGGTTTAGGGTTAGGTTAGGGTTACGGTTTGGTGTATGGTTAAGCTTAGTGTAGTGTTACGCTTAGGGTGAGGGTTAGGCTTAGGCTTATGGTTATTTTTAGAGTTACGGTTACCTTTTGGTTAGGGTTAGGGTTAGGGATATGTTTAGGGTTATGTTATATTTAGGTTTGGTTTAGGGTTTAGCATTAGGGTTAGGCTTAGGTTAAGGTTAGGATTTGGTTTAGAGTTAGAATTAGGTTTAGGGTTATGATTAGGGCTAGGATTAGGATTAGTGTAATATTTAGGGTTTTGTTTGGGTTAGGGTTTAGATTTAGGTTTACGATTAGGTTTAGAGTTTGGGTTAGGGATAGGGTTAGTGTTATGTTTAGGATTTAGGGTTAGTGTTAGGGAATGTGTTGAGTTTAGGGTTAGGGTTTTGTGTTAGTGTTAGGGTTAGTGTTAGGGTTAGACTTAGGGTTAGGGATAGACTTAGGTTTAGGGTTTGGATTAGGTTTTCGGTTAGGGTTAAGGTTAGGGCTTGGTTTAGTTTAGGGTTAGGTTTAGGGTTTGTTTGGCTGCCATGCTCTTGCTTTCACTCAAATGAGAACACACGGTTAGGGTTAGGGTTAGAGTTAGATTTTGGTTTGGGTTGAGGTTTACAGTTAGGGTTAGTGGTAGGGTTAGGGTTACCTTAGGGTTGGGGTTTGATTTATGGTTAGGGTTAGGGTTAGGGTCAGAATGAGGTTTGGTTTAGTGTTTGGGTTAGGGTTTGAGTTACGGTTATGTTTATTGTTAGGGTTAGGTTAGGTTTGGGTTTAATTTAGGGTTAGGGTTTGGGTTAGGGTCATGGTTAGTTTAGGGTAAGTTTACGGGTTAGGGTTAGGCTTAGGATTAGTTTTAGGGTTATGGTTGGGGTTAGGTTATGGTTATGGTTTAGATTTAGGTTTTAGGGTTAATATTAGGGTTAGTGTTAGGTTTAGGCTTCTGGTTAAGGTTAGGGTTTGTGTTAGGTTAATGGTTAGTTTATGGTTAATGTTAGGGTTAGGGTTAGTGTTATGGTTATGGTTAGGGTTAGGGTTAGTTTAGAGTTAGGCTTAGGGTTAGGTTTACACTTTAGTTTTGGGTTAGTGTTAGAGTTGGGGTTTAGGTTTTGGATAAGGGTTACATTAGGGTTAGGGTTAGGATTAGGTTTAGGGTTAGGGTTTGGGTTAGGTTTTGGGTTTATGTTTAGTGTTAGGGTTAGGGTTAGTGTTAGGTTTAGTGATAGGTTAGGCTTAAGGTTAGGTTTAGGGTTTGGGTTTGGATTAGGTTTTGGGTTTACGTTTTGCGTTTGAGGTACTTTTAGGGTTAGGTTAGGGTAAGGGTTTGGTTTAGGGTTAGGGTTAGGATAGGGGTAGGTTTAGGTTTGGGTTTTGGGTTTAGTTTTAGGTTAGGGTTAGTGTTAGGGTTAGGTTTAGGGTTAGGTTAAGGTTAGGGTTAGGTTTAGGGATAGGGCTAGGGTTAAGGTTAGGGTTATGATTGGCGTTAGCATTAAATTTAGTGTTTGGTTAAGGTTTGGATTAGGGTTAGGTTAGGGTTAAGGTTTGGTTTAAGGTTAGTGTTAGGATTAGGGTTAGGATTAGGTTTAGCATTAGGGTTAGTTTTCAGTTAGGGTTTGGATTAGGTTAGGGTGAGGGTTAGTGTTAGGGTTAGAGTTGGATTTGTTTATGGTTTAGGGTTTGGGTTTGGTTAGGGTTAGGGTTAGGTTAGGGTTAGGGTTTGATTTAGGGTCAGGGTTAGAATTAGGGTTAGGATTAAGGTCAGGATTAGGTTTAGCCTTAGGGTTAGCATTTGTTTAGGGTTTGGGTTAGGGTTTGGTTAGGGTTAGGGTTTAGGTTTACGGTTAGAGTTAGTGTTAGGTTTAGGCTTAGGTTAGGGTTAGGGTTTGGTTTAGGATTAGGGTAGGGTTAGGGTTAACATTAGGTTTAGCATTAGGGTTTGGTATGGTTAGTGTTAAGGGTTAGGGTTACATTTAAGTTTAGTGTTAGGGTTTGGTTTAGGCTTAGGTTCAGGGTTTGTATTAGAGTTGGGTTAGGTTTAAGGATAGTGTTAGGTTTAGGTTAGGGTTGGGGTTTAGGGTTAGTGTTAAGGTTAGGGTTAGGGTTAGGCTTATGGATAGGGATAGGGTTAGGGTTAGGCTTAGGGTTAGTCTTAGGGTTCGGGTTTGGGTTAAGGTTAGGTTAGGATTAGGGATAGGTTTAGGGAAAGTGTTGAGGTTAGTGTTAGGGTAAGGGTTTTGTGTTAGGGTTAGGGTTAGGGGTAGGGATAATATTAGGGTTAGGGTTAGGGTTAAGCTTAGGTTTAGGGTTAGTGTTAATCTTAAGTTTAGGGTTAGTGTTAGGGTAAAGTTTGTGTTAGGGTTTAGGGTTAGTGCTAAGTTTCGGCTTATGGTTAGGGTTAAGTTTAGGGTTAGGGTTAGTTTAGGGTTAGCATTAGATTTAGGTTTAGGGTTAGGATGTAGGGCTAGGGTAGCGTTAGGTTTAGGGTTAGGATTAAAGTTAGGGTTTGGGTTAGGGTTTGCCTTTTAGTTTAGGGTTAGGGTTAGGGTTAGGGTTAACTAAGTGTTAGGGGTTGGGTTAGGATTAGTGTTAGGGTTAGGGTTAGTGTTTAGAGTTAGAGTTATGGTTAGGGTTAGGTTAAGTTTAGGTTTTGGTTTGGGTTATGTGTAGGGTTATGGTTATGATTAGGTTTAGGTTAGGTTTTGGGTTTTGGGTTATT
The DNA here is from genome assembly GCA_029593785.1 of Cabassous unicinctus. Classification (NCBI taxonomy): domain Eukaryota; kingdom Metazoa; phylum Chordata; class Mammalia; order Cingulata; family Chlamyphoridae; genus Cabassous; species Cabassous unicinctus. The sequence goes on from JAQZBX010049377.1 coordinate 7,115, forward strand.
GTTAGGATTAGGGTTATCGTTAGGCTAACGGTTAGTTTTAGGGTTATGGTTATGGTTAGTTTCTGGTTAACTTTTGGTTTAGGTTTAAGTTTATTTTTAGAATCAGGTTTGTTTTATGGTTTAGGCTTAGGAAGAGGGTTAGTGTTAAGTTTAGGTTTAGGGTTAGTTTTAAGATTAGGGTTAGGTTTATTCCTACGGTTAGGTTTAGGTTAGGGTTAGGGTAAGGGTTAAGTTTAGTTTAGGGTTAGTGTTAGTGTTTAGGTTTAGGGTTAGCATTAGGGTTACAGTTAGGGTTAGGGTTAGGATTTGTCCTTAAGTTATTTGTTTGTGTTAAGGTTAGGGTTATGTTAAGGTTAGGTTTTGGGTTAGGGTGAGGGTTATTTTTACAGATAGTGTTTAGGGTTAGGGTTAGTTTTAGGGTTAGGTTAGGGTTAGGGTTTGGATAGGGTTATGGGTAGGGTTAGGGTTAGGGTTAGGTTTAGGTTAAATTTAGGATTTTGTGTTAGTGTTAGGATTAGGGTTAAGGTTAGGCTTATGGTTAGTTTTAGGGTTAGGGTTAGGGTTAGGATAGGGTTAGGGTTAGGGTGTGGTTTAGGGTTAGGTTTAGAGTTAGATTTGGTTTAGGGTTTAGGGTTAGTGTTAGTGTTAGGGTTAGGGTTAGGTTTAGGGTTAGGTTTAGAGTTAGGTTTGGTTCAGGGTTTAGGCTTAGTGTTATGTTTAAGGTTAGGGTTAAGTTTAGGGTTTAGGTTTATGGTTAGGTTTTGAATTAGCATTTGGGATTGCATTAGGGATACGGTTTGGTAGGGTTAGGTCTAGGGTTTAGGTTTTCTTATAGGTTTAAGCTTTGGGTTAGTGTTACTTTAGGGTTAGGGTTTAGTTTAGGGTTAGATTTAGGGTTTGGGTAAGATTTAGGTTTGGATTAGGTTCAGGGTTACGGTTTGGGTTAAGGTTAGTGTTAGGTTGGTGTTAGGGTTTGGTTTAGGTTTAGGCTTAGGATTGGCTTGGTTTAAGGTTAGTGTTAGGGTTACACCTAAGGTTAGATTTAGGGTTTAGGTTTAAGGGTAGGATAAGGGTTGAGGATAGGGATAGGTTTAAGATTTTGTGTTAAGTTTAGGGTTAGGGTTAGGGTTAGTTTTAGGGTTAGGGTAAGGTTTGGGTTAGGGTTAGGGTTAGGGTTAGCTTTAGGTTTAGGTTTAGTGTTAGTGTTAGGGTTAGGGTGAGTGTTATTTTAGGGTTATGGTTAGGGTAAGGGTTAGGTTAAGGTTAGGCTTAGTGTTAGGTTAGGGTTATGGTTTGGTTTTAGGTTTAGAGTTAAGGTTAGTGTTAGGATTAGGTTTAGGATTAGGTTTAGGTTCGGGTTAGGGTTCGCATTTGGGTTAGGGTTTGGGTTCATGGTTAGTGTTAGGGTTACATTTAGGGAGAGGTTTGGTTTAGGTATTCGGTTAGGGTTAGGGTCAGGTTTAGGGTTAAGGTTTAGGTTTAAGGTTACGGTTAAGGTTAGGTTTAAGGTTACGGTTAGGGTTAGGGTTTGGTTACTGATATGGGTAGGGTTAGGTTTATGCTTAGTTTTAGGTTAAGGTTAGGGTTTAGGGTTAGGGTGTGGTTTAGGGATAGGGTTTAGGCTTAAGGTTAGTTTTAGATTAGGGTTAGGGTTTTGTGTTATGGTAAGGATGAGTGTTAGGGTTAGGTTTAAGGTTAGGGTTAGGGTTAGGGTTAGGCTTACAGTTAGTTTTAGGGTTAGGGTTAGTGTTAGGGGAGGGTTAGGGTTAGGGTTAGGTTTAGGGTTAGGTTTAGAGTTAGGTTTTGTTTAGGATTTAAGGTTAGTGTTAGGTTAAGGTTTAGGGTTCGGTTTAGGGTTTAGGGTTAGGGTTAGGAATAGGGTTTAGGTTTAGGTATAGGTTTAAAGTTAAGGTCAGTGTTACTTTAGTGTTAGGGTTTGGTTTATGGTTAGATTTAGGGTTTGGGTTAGAGTTCGATTTGGATTAGGGTTCAGGGTTATGCTTAGGGTTAAGTTTAATGTTAGATTGTTGTTTGGGTTTGGTTTAGTTTTAGTATTGGGTTGGTTTAAGGTTAGTGTTAGGGTTATGGTTAGGGTTAGGTTTAGGGTTTAGGTTTAACATTAGGGTAAGGTTGGAAGTTAGGGTTAGGTTTAGGTTTTTGTGTTAAGTTTACGGTTAGGGTTAGGGTTAGTTTTAGCATTAGGGTTAAGTTAGGGTTAGGTTTAGGGTTAAGGTTCGCTTAGGGTAAGGGTTTAGGGTTAGGTTTAGAGTTAGGGGTAAAGTTAGGGTTAGGGTAAGGGTAGGGGTTAGGTTTAGGTTTAGTGTTAGCGTTAGTTTTAGGTTTAGGGTTATGGTTAGGGTTACGGTTAGGGTTAGGGTTAGGTTAGGGTTAGGCTTAGGGTTAAGGTTTAGCTTTAGGTTTAGAGTTAGTGTTAGGGTTAGGTTTCAGATTAGGGTTAGGTTGGGGTTAGAGTTAGGGTTAGGGCTTGTGTTAAGGTTTGGGTTTAGGGTTAGGTTTAGGTTTAGGAACAGATTAGTGTTAGGGTTTGGGTTAGGGTTAGGGTCAGGTTTAGGTTTAGGGCTTAGCATTAGGGTTACATTTAGGTTTAGGTTAAGGTTAGGGTTTGGTTAGTGATATGGGTAGAGTTAGGTTTATAGTTATTGTTAAGTTAGTGTTTGGGTTAAGGGTAAGTGTTAGGGTTAGGGTTAGGCTTAAGGTTAGGGTTAGGTTTAGGTTAGGGTTAGGTTTAGGGTTATAGTTACGTTTAGGTTAGGGTTTAGGTTTAGGTTTAGGGTTAGGGTTTGTTTAGGTATAGGGTTTTGTTTAGGGTTAGGGTTAGGATTACAGTTTAGGGTTAGTGTTATGGTTAGTGTAAGGGTTAGGTTTAGGTTTAGGTTTAGGTTAACATTTAGGTTAGGTATAGGGTTAGGGTTAGGTTAGGATTAGACTTAGTGTTATGGTTTGGGTTGAGGTTTAGAGTTACAGTTTGTTTAGTGTTAGGCTTAGTTTTAGGGTAAGTTTAGGGTTAGGGTTTGGGTTAGGGTTAAGGTTAGGATAGGGTTAAGGTTTATGTTTAGGTTTACGGTTTGTGTAAGTGTTAGCGTTAGGGTTGAATTAGGGATTGGTTTAGGGTTATGGTTATGGTTAGGGTTAGGTTAGGGTTAGGGTTCAGTTAGGTTTATGGTTAGGGTTACATTTAGGGTTTGTTTGGCTGCTATGCACTTGCTTTCACTCAAATGTGAACACATGGTAAGGGTTAGGGTTACGGTTAGAGGTTGGTTTGGGTTTGGGTTTAGTTTTAAGGTTAGTGTTAGGGTTAGGGTTAGGTTAGGGTTAGGGTTTGGTTTAGGGTTAGGTTAGGGTTAGGGTTAGGGTTAGGGCTGGTGTTAGGTTTAGTGATAGTGTTAGGGTTAGGGTTAGTTTAGGGTTAGGTTTGGGGTTAGGGTTAGGCTTTGGATTAGTATTTTATCGTTAGTTTTATCGTTAGGTTAGTTTAGGGTTAGGCTTTACATTCAATGTTAGTGTTAGTGTTAGGGTTAGGCTTCCGGTTTGGGATAGGGTTAAGTTAATGGTTAGGTTAGGGTTAGGATTAGTGTTTGATTTAGGGTTAAGTTTAGGGTTAGGTTTAGGGTTAGTTTTAGGGTTAGGATTTGGTTAATGTTAGGGTTAAGGGTTAGGGTTCCAGTTAAGGTTAGGGTTAGGTTAAAAGTTATGTTACAGTTAGGGTTTAGGTATAGGGTCAGTGTTAGGGTTAGGGTAAGATTTAGGTATAGGGTTAGGGTTAGGTTAGAGTTAGGGTTCGGGTTAAGGTTAGGGTTTGTGTTTATGTTTAGGATTAGGGTTAGGGTTAGGTTTAGACTTAGGTTTGTATTAAGGATTTGGATTAAGGTTAGGGTTTATTTTGGGGTAGTGTTAGTTTAGGTTTAGGGTTTTGTATAAGGATAAGTGTGAGTGTTAGGCTTATTCTTAGGGTTAGGGTTAGGGTTAGGATTAGGTTTAGAATTTAGGGTTAGTGTTAGGGATAGTGTTAGTGTTAGGTTAGGGTTACGGGTTAGTTTAGTGTTAGGCTTAGGGTTAGTGTTAGGCTTATAGTTAGGGTTAGGGTTGTGTTAGGCTCACGGTTACTTTTAGGGTTAGGGTTAGGGTAAGGTTAGGGTTAGGGTTAGAGTTAGGTTTGGTTTAAGCTTTAGGGTTAGGGTTAGGTTTTGGGTTAGGGTTAGGTAAGGCTTAGGGATAGAGTTAGGTTTGATTTAGGGTTTATGTTTAGGGTTAGGTTTAGGGTTAAGGTTAGGTTTAGTTAAGGGTTAGGGTTAGTGTTGAGTTATGTTTAGGTTAGGTTAAGGTCAGGGTTAGGGCAGGGTTAGGGTTAGGTTCAGGCTTATGTTAGGTTTATGGTTTAGGGTTAGATTTAGAGTTAGGTTTAGGGTTAGGCATAAGCTTAAGGTTAAGGTTAAGTTTAGGTTAGGGTTAGGGTTTGAGTTAGGGTTAGGTTTAGGTTTAGGGTAATGTTTAGGTTTTTGGTTAGGTTAGCGTTAGGGTTTGGGTTATGGTTAGGGTTAAGTATAGGGTTAGGGTTTAGTGTCAGGATTAGGGTTAGGGTTAGGTTAAGGGTTAGGTTAGGGGTAGGGTTTTGTCAGTGATATGGGTAGGGTTAGGTTTTTGGTCAGGGTTATTTTAGGGTTAGGGTTTAAGGTTAGTGTTTGGGTTAGGGTTTGCTTAGGCTTTTGGTTAGTGATAGGGTTAGTGTTAGGATTAGTAAGAGTTAGTGTTTGGGTTAGATTAAGAATTAGGTTAGGGTTTAGTGTTAGGGCTTGAGTTAGGGTTAGTGTTATGCTAAAGTTAGGGATTGGTTTACGTTTAGGGTTAGGATTAGGGTTGATTAGTGTTAGGATTTGGGTTTGTGTTAGGGTTAGGTTTTAGTTAGAGTTTGGGTTAGGGTTAGGTTTAGAGTTCATTTTGGGTTACGTTTAAGGTTGGTGTTAGGGATACGGATAGGGAGAGGTGTTGGGTTTAGGTTTAGGTTTAGGGTGTTAATATTAGGGTTTGGGTTATTTTAGGGTTAAGGTTATGGTTAAGGTTAGGTTTAGGATTTGGGTGAGGGTTAGTGTTAGGGTTAGGGTTAGGTTAAGTGTTAGGTTTAGTCTTTAGGGTTAGAGTTAGGTTCAAGTTTGAGTTAGTGTATTGGTTAAGGTTAGGGCTAGTTTTGAGTAGGGTTTAGGTTTAGGTTAAATTTAGGTTTAGGGTTAGATTTAGGGTTATGTTTGAGTTACAGATTGGGTTAGGGTTAGGGTTAAGGTTAGGGTTAGGTTTAGGGTTAGCATTAGGGTTAGGTTCTGGTTACATTTGGGATAAGGGTTAGGCTTAGGATTAGTGTTAGGTTTGTGGTTAGGGTAGATTAGGGTTAGGGTTAGGGTTAAGGTTAGGGTTATATTTGAGTTACGGTTTGGGTTAGGGTTAGGGTTAAGGTTAGGGTTAGGTTTAGAGTTAACATTAGGGTTAGGTTATGGTTAGGTTTGGGATAAGGGTTAGGCTTAGGATTAGTGTTAGGTTTTTGGTTAGGGTAGATTAGGGTTAGGGTTAGGGTTACGGTTAGAGTTAGGGATTGGGTTAGGGTTTGTGTTTATGGTTACGTTTAGGGTTAGGGTTAGAGTTAGGTTTGTTTTTGGGATTTGGGTTAGGTTTAAAGTTAGGTTTAGGGTTAGCATTAGGTTAGGGTTAGGGTTTTGTGTTAGGGTTAGGATTATTATTAGGGTTAGGCTTAGGGCTAACATTAGGGTTAGGGTTAGGTTTAGGGTTTAGTGTTAGTGTTAGGGTGAGGGTTAGGGTTAAGTTATGGTTACAGGTTTTGTTTAGGTTTAGACTTAAGTTTAATGTTAGTCTTAGGGTTAGGCTTACAGTTAGTTTTAGAGTTAGGGCCAGGGTTAGTTTAGGGTGAGGGTTACTGTTATGCTTACGTTAAGGTTTAGTGTTAGGTTTGGTTTAGGGTTAAGGGTTGGGGTTAGGCTTAGGGTTACAGTTAGTGTTTAGGTTTAGAGTTACGGTTAGGTTAGGGTTAGGGTTAGGGTTAAGGTAGGGTTAGGGTTTAGGTTTACGGTTAGGGTTAGGGTTAGAGTTGAGTTAGGGATTGGGTTAAGGTTAGGTTTAGGGTTAGGTTTAGGGTTATGGTTTGTTTTAAGTTTAGGGTTAGGGTTAGGATTAGGATAAGCATTAGCATTAGGGTTTGGTAGTGTTAGGGTTAAGGGTTAGGGTTACGTTTAGGGTTAGGGTTAGGTTAGGGTTAGGGTTTAGGTTTACAGTGAGGTTTAAGTTTAGGGATAGGGTTAGTTTAGGTTTAGGATTTGGTTTATGGTTAGGTTTAGGGTTTGGGTTAGAGTTAGGTTTGGATTAGGATTCAGAGTTAGGGTTAGGGTTAGAGTTAGGATCGTGTTAGGGTTTGGTTTAGGGTTAGGTATAGTTTTGGGGTTAGGGTTGGGTTAGGTTTAAGGTTAGTGTTAGGGATATGGATAGGGTTAGGTTTAGGGATTAGGTTTAGGAATAGGTTAAGGGTTGAGGTTAGGGTTAGGTTTAGGGTTTTGTGTTAGGGTTAGGCTTAGGGTTATGGTTAAATTAGGGTTAGGGTTTAGGGTTAGATTTAGAGTTAGGGTTAGGGTTAGCCTTTGGGTTAGGGTTAGGGTTAGGGTTAGGTTTAAGGTTTGGTTTTATGGTTATGGTTAGAGTTAGGGTTAGGGTTAGATTTAGGGTTAGGTTAGTGTTAGGTTTTGGCTTAGGGTTCGGGTTAGGTTTATGGTTAGGGTTTAGGGTTAGGGTTACGGTTAGGTTTAGGGTTAGGTTTAGGTTAGGGATAGGGTTTTGTTAGTGATATGGGTAGGGTTAGGTTTCTGGTTAGTGTCAGGTTATGGTTAGGATTCAGGATTAATGTTAGGGTTAGGATTAGGTTTAGGCTTACAGTTAGTGTTAGGGTTAGGGGTAGGATGAGATTATGGTTAGGATTACGGTTAGGGAATGATTTAGGGTTAGGGTTAGGGTTTGGATTAGTGTTAGGATTATTGTTTGCATTTGGGTTAGGGTTTGGTTAGGGTTGGGTTAGGTTTTGGGTTAGGGTTAGGTTTTGGTTAGGGTTTGGTTTAGGGTTAAGGTTAGGGTTAGTGTTACCATTAGGGTTAGCGTTCGGCTCAGGGTTTGGTAGGGTTAGGGTTAAGGGTTGAGGTTACATTTAGAGTTAGGTTTAGGCTTAGGATTTAGGTTTAGGATTAGGGTTAGTGTTAGTTTAGGGTTAGGGTTTGGTTAAGGTTTAGGTTTAGGGTTTGGGTTAGGGTTGGGTTAGGTTTAAGTTTAGTGTTAGTTTTATGGTTAGGGTTAGGTTTAGGGTTAAAGTTTAGGGTTAGAGTAAGTTTTGAGGTTATGTTTAGGTTTAGTGTTTTATCTTAGGGTTAGGGTTAGGGTTAGGGTTATATTAGGGTTAGGTTTTGGGTAAGGTTAGGGTTATTGTTAGGTAAAGGTTAGGTTTAGGCTTAGGGATAGGTTAGTGTTATATTTGGGGTTATGGTTAGGGTTTGGGTCAGGGTTTGGTTTTATGGTTAGGGTCAGGGCTAGTGTTAGGGTTAAGTTTAGGTTTAAGTTAGGGTTTAGGGTTAGGGTTATGGTTAGGTTTATGTTATATTATGGTTAGGGTTTAGCGTTTCTCTATGGTTTAGTTTTAGGGTTAATGTTAGGGTTAGGTTTAAGGTTTAGATTGAGGGTTAGGTTTGGGGTATGGTTAGGTTAAGGTTAGGTTTAGGGTTAGGGTTAGGTTAGGTTTAGGGTTTGGGTTAGGGTTAGGGTTAGGTAAGGATTTGGGGTTAGGTTTAAGGTTAGGGTTAGGGTTAGGACTGAGTTAGGGATTGGGTTAGGGTTAGGGTTACGGTTAGGGTTCTGTCTTGGATTAGGGTTAGGTTTAGGTTAAGGTTAGAGATGGGGTCTGGGTTTGGTTTAGGATTAGTGTTAGGGTTATGGTTAGGGGTAGGTTAGTGTTAGGGTTTAGGGTTAGTGTTTAGGGTTAGGGTTAGGGTTAGGGTTAGATATTAGTGTTAGGGTAAGGATTATGGTAAGGAAAGTGTTAGGTTTAGGTTTAGGTTTAGGGTTTGGTTTAGGATTAGGGTTAGGTTTAGGGTTTGGTTTGGGTTAGTTTTAAGGTTAGTGTCAGAGTTAGGGTAAAGTTTAGGTTTTGGGTTTAGGTTTAGGGTTTGGGTAAGGGTTGAGGTTAGGATTAAGTTTACAGTTTTGTGTTAGGGTTAGGGTAAGGGCAAGTCTTAGGGTTATGGTTAGGTTTAGGGTTAGGTTTAGGTTAGGGTTAGGGTTCAGGGTTAGGATTAGGATTAGTGTTTGTGTTAGGTTAAGAGTTTAGGGTTACTGTTCGAATTAGGGTTAGGTTTAGGTTAGTGATATGGATTGGTTTAAGGTTAGGCTTTGGGTAAGTGTTAGGCTTATTGTTAAAGTTACGGTGAAAGTTAGGCTTACGGTTAGTTTTAGGATTAGTTTTAGGGTTAGGTTAGCTTTTGGGTTCAGTTTAGGGTTAGGTTAGTGTTAGGGTTTAGGTTTAGGGTTAAGGTTAGAGTTTGGGTTAGGGTTTGTTAGGTTTAAAGTTAGTGATAATTTTATGGTTAGGGTTAGGTTAAGGTATTAGATTTAGTGTTATAGTAAGGTTTGAGGTTAAGTTTAGGTTTATGGTTTTGTGTTAGGTTTAGGGTTAGGGTTAGGGTTAGGTTTAGGGTTAGGGTTAGGGTTAGTGTTAGGGTTAGGGTTTCATTAATGTTAGGGTTTAGGGTCAGGGTTCTGCTTAGGGTTAAGGTTAGGGTTAGGGTTAGGGTTAGGTTTAGGATAGGATTAGGGTTTAGATTTAGTGTTAGTGTTAGGGTTAGGGGAGGGTTAGGGTTTGGTTTAGGGTTAGGGTTAGGATTAAGGTTAGGGTTAGGTTAGGGTTAGGGTTTAGTTATAGGGTTAGGGTTAGAGTTAGTGTTAAGGTTAGTTTAGGGTTAGGATTTGTTTTAGGGTTAGATTTAGGGTGAGGGTTAGAGTTAGGATTGGATTAGGGTTTAGGGTTAGGGTTAGTGTTAGGGTTAGGGTTAGGTTTAGGTTTAGGGTTAGGGTTAGGGTTAAACTTTTGGTTAGAGTTTGGTTTGGGTTAGGGTTTAGGTTTAGGTTTAGGGTTAGGGTTAGGGTTAGGGTGAGGTTAGGGTGAGGGTTTGGTTTAGGGTTAAGGTTAGGGTTAGAGTGAGATTTGGTTTAGGGTATAGGGTTAGGGTTACAGTTAGGTTTAGGACTAGGGTTAGGTTAGGGTTAGGGATTGGTTTAGGATTAGGGTTAGGTTAGGGTTAGGTTAGGGTTAGAGTTGGGGTTAGGGTTAGGCTTAGGATTAGTGTTAGGGTTATGGTCAGGGTTAGATTAGGGTTAGGGTTTAGGGTTAGGTTTTAAGGTTAAGGTTAAGGTTAATGTTAGGGTTAGGCTTCCACTTAGGGTTAATGTTAGGGTTAGGGTAATGTTTAAGTTAGGGTTACCGTTAAAGTTAGGGTTTAGAGTTAGGGTTAGTGTTATGGTTAAGGTTAGGTTTAGGGTTAAGTATAGGGCAGGGTTAGGGTTTAGGGTTAGGGTTAGCGTTATGGTTAGGTTAAGGGTAAGGTTAGGGTTAGGGTCAGGGTTAGGGTTAGTTTAGTGTAAGTTCTTAGAGTTAGGGTTAGAGTTAGATTTATTTTTATGCTTAATGTTATGGTTAGGGTTAGGGTTAGGTTAGGGTTAGGGTTTAGGTTTAGAGTTAGGGTTAGGGTAAATGTTAGTCTTTTGGTTTGGGTTATGGTTAGGGTTAGATTTAGGGATAGGGTTGGTGCTTAAGTTTAGGTTTAGTGTTAGGCTTAGGGTCAGGTTTACGGTGAGGGTTAGTTTAGGATAAATGTTAGTGTTAGGATTCTGGTTTGGTTAGGTTAAGAATTTACGGTTAGTATTATGGTTAAGGTAAGGGTTGGGGTTAAGGTTAGGTTAGGGATAGGATTTAGGTTTATGATTAGGGTTAGGCTTAGGTTGGGGTTACTGTTTGGTTTAGGGTTAGGGTTAAGTTTAGGGCTAGGATTATGGTTAGCGTTAGGGTAAGAATTTCATTAATGTTAGGATTTTAGGGTTAGGGTTCTGGTTAGAATTACAGTTAGGGTTAGGGTGATGTTAGGGTTAGGCTTTAGGTTTAGGGTTTGTGTTAGTGTTAGCATTAGGTTAAGGGTTTGGTTTAGGGTTAGGGTTAGGTTGGGTTAGGGTTAGGTGTAGGTTTAGGTTCAGGTTTTACCTTAGGGTGTGGGTTTATGGTTATGGTTAGGCTTAGGGTTAGGTTTAGTTTTAGGGTTAGGGTTGTAGTTAGGTCTGGTTTAGGGTTTAGGATAGTGGTTAAGGTTTAGGTTAGGTTTTGGTTTAGGGTTAGAATTAGGTTTAGGATTAAGATTAGGTCTAGGATTATGATTAGAGTAAGGTTTAGGGTTAGGTTAGGGTTAGGGTGTAGGTTTATGTGTACGATTAGGTTTAGGGTTTGGGTTAGGGTTAGGTTTAGGAATAGGATTTAGGGTTAGTTTTAGGGTAAGTGTTGAGTTTAGGGTTAAAGTAAGGGTTTTGTGTTAGTGTAAGGGTTAGGCTTAGGTTTAGGGTTATGGTTAGGGTTAGGTTTAGTGTTAGGGTTAGTTTATAGTTATGGATTGGATTAGGGTTCGATTTATTGTTAGGGTTAGAGTTAGGTTTGGATTAGGGTTCATGGTTTGGGTTTGGGTTCGGGTTAGGTTAGGTTTAGGGTTAGGTTTAGGATTATGGTTATGGTTATGGTTAGGGTGGGGTTAGGGTTAGGGTTTGGGTTAGGTTTTGGGTTTATGTTTAGGGTTCGGGTTAGGGTTAGGATTAGGTTTAGGTTTAGGTTAATATTAGGGTTTGGGTTAGGGTTAGGGTTAGGTTTAGTATTAGGTTTAGGTTAAAGGTTAGTTTTAGGGTTAGGTTAGAGTTAGGATTTGGGTTAGGGTTAGTTTTAGGGTTAGGATTACCATTAGGTTTAGGGTTAGGGTTAGGGTGGGGTTAGGTTTAGGTTTACGGTTTTGTGTTAGGGTTTAGGATTTTGGGTCAGGGTTACTGTAAGTGTTGATGTTAGTGTTGTGGTTAGGGTTTTGTGTTAGTTTTAGGATTCAGTTTAGGGTTATATTAGGGTTACAGTTTAGCATAATATTTAGAGTTAATGTTAGGGTTTGTGTTAGGGTTAGGGTTTGGGTTAGGTTTAGGAGTATGTTTATGTTTAGGTTAGGGTTAGGGTTTGGGTTATGGTTAGGTTTAGGGTTAGGATTACAGTTAGTTTTAGGGCTAGGTTTAGGGTTTAGGGTTAAGGTTAGGGTAAGGGTTGAGGTTACTATTAGGGTTAGGGTTTTGTGTTAGGGTTAGGATTAGTGTTAGGGTTAAACTTAGGGTTACCTTTAGGGATAGGTTAGGGTTAGGGTTTAGGGCTAGTGTTAAGGTGAGTGTTATGGTTAGGCTTCCGGTTAGGTTTAGGGTTAGGTTAAGGTTAGGGTTAAGTTATGGTTTAGGGTTAGGTTTAGCATTATGGTTAGTGTTAGGTTTACAGTTAGGGTTTGGATTAGCGTTTGGCTTATGTTTAGGGTTTTGGTTAGGATTTGAGTTAAGTTATGGTTAGGTTTTAGGTTAGGGTTAGGGTTAGTGTTTAAGGTTAGATTTAGGGTAAGGGTTAGGTTTAGAGTCAGGGATTAGGGTTAGAATGAGGGTTATGGTTAGCATAATGTTTAAATTTAGTGTTAGTGTAAGGTTAGGTTTAGAGTTAGGGTTAGGGTTTGGGTCAGGGTTTGGGTTTATGGTTAGGATCAGGGTTAGGGTTAGGGTTAGGTTTAGGTCAGGGTTAGGGTTTAGGATTTGGGTTAGAATGAGTGTTAGGGTTAGGGTTAGGGTTAGGCTTAGTGTTACGGTCATGTTTAGGGTAACATTAAGGTTATGGTTTAGTGTAAATGTTGGGTTTAGGTCTAGGGTTATTGTTAGGGTTAAGTTTAGGGTTAGGATTAGGTTAGGTTTAGGGTTAATGTTAGGTTTCAGGTTAGGGTTTAGGTTTAGGCTTAGGGTTAGGTTTAGTGTTAGTGTTAGGGTTAGGGTTAGGTTAGCGATAGGTTTAGGGTTATGGTTTGGGTTAGTGTGTGGGATTATGGTTAGGGTTAGTGTTTGTGTTAGGGTTAGGTTAAGGTTAGGGTTAGCATTAGGTTTAGGGATAGGGTTTAGGGTTAGGGTTAGTGTTAGGGTTAGGGTTAGGGTTAGGGTTAGATTAGGGTGAGGGTTTGCTTATGTTTATGGGTAGGGTTAAGTTTATGGTTAGTGTTAGATTAGGGTTAGGGTACAGGCTTTGAGTTAGGTTTTTTGATAGGTTTTGGCTTACGGTTAGTGTTAGGGTTAGGGTTAGGTTTAGGGTTAGGTTAGGGTTAGGGTTAAGGTTAGGTTCAGAGTTAGGTTTGGGTAAGGGTTTATGGTTAGGTTTAGGGTTTGGGTTAGGTTAGGGTTAGCATTTGGTTTAGGGTTTGGGTGAGGGTTAGGGTTAGGGTTATGTTAGGGTTAGGCTTAGGGTCATGGTTAGGGTTTAGTTTTAGAGTTACTGTTAGGTTAGGGTTACTGTGAGGGTTAGGGTTAGGTTAGGGTTTGGTTTAGTGTTAGGGTTAGTGTTAGGTTAGGGTTAGGGTTTAGGTTTAGATTTAGGGTTAGTGTTAGGGTAAGGGTTAGTGTTAGGGTTGAGTTAGGGATTGGGTAAGGGTTCGGGTTTGGGTTAGGTTTAGGTTAGGGTTA
>JAQZBX010049378.1:0-19938 GCA_029593785.1 Cabassous unicinctus
AGCAAGATGATGACGTAAAAGGAGAGAGACAAGACGAGATGCTCCGAAAGCTCCGAAAACCAGGAGCTGAGGTGGCGCAGATGGCTAGAACACCTCTCTTCTACATCGGAGGTCTTCAGGATCGAATCCTGGTGAAGACTGGAGGAGGAGGATGAGAAGAGATGAAACAGACACAGAGAACTGCCCAACGAATGGACACAAAACAGCAAATGGGGAAGGGGGCGTTTAAAATGGATCAAGTAAAATAAAATAAATTAAAAAAAAAAAATTTCAATAAGCATCAATGAATTTCAAATGCCTTGTAACAGATATCAACTTACATACCCCAACCACATGGCAGGCAGTTGTGGTAACTACAGCCTGCTTTCATTGTGTGATTTTCTGGTGCCAGGTCTGGCAATTAGGTTGTTGTCATCCCAAAACCATGCGGGTGGAATATGACTACTGATCACTGATTTATATCACCTTTGATAACTGCAGGTCTTGCAGAGATGAACACCATTATTTCAATTCCAATGGCAGAGCAGCAGAGGAGGAGGAAGTAATATTCATTCATCTGTTTCCCGTTGTGGGGGGGAAATAGTTTTGAAAAGTAACAAAGAAAAACTGATCAAGCCCTCAACAATAGGAAAAATCAGAAATTCCATGAGTGGAAGAATCAGAAATCAGATTTCCAGGAATGCAAAAAGTAAATAGAATGTCCAGTATTCAATAAAAGAAATTAAAAGCACATGAAGAATCAGGAAAGTATTGCCAATTATCAATAAAACCAAACTGACAAAATCCTTGATGAATTTCATACATTAGAACTATAATAAAATACTTTAAATCAGCAGCCAAATATGTCCAAATTCTGTAAAGTTCTCCATGGTCAACATATAATAAGAAAAAAGGAGAAATTGTCTGAACAAAATACAGACTTAAATTTTATTTTAAAAGGGACCAAATAGAAATTGTGAAACTCAAAATTATAATAATTGAAATGAAAAACTCAAAATAACAATTCAACAGAAAATTTGAACATACAGAACAAAAGATCAGAAAACTTGAATACAGGGCAACTGAAATTATACAGAGTACAGAAAAGAAGGGTAAATATCAAGAAAAAGGAACAATGCCCCAAGAACCTTTTGGACACTATAAAAAATCAAGAATAGTACCATATGCAAATGCATAATTGGAGTCACAGGACAAGAGAGTGAGTAAAAGCCCAAATATTATTTGAAGAAATATCTTTAAAAACCCCACATCAGACAAAATACATGAACATACACATCTAACTAGCTCAACAAACCTGCAAGCAACCTGAGGATTGAAGGAACATGGCTGATGGTTAGACATATAATTCTTAGCTCTCACTAAAACAACAAAGAAAAGGTCAGAGGCTGCTGTGCTTCTGCTTTGAGGCACAAAAACCAGGACATTGTTTACCAACTCCCAGAAGAGTGAGGGTCAGAGACATGAGGAAGCCAAAACAAATAATCATGAGTTATTAAGCCTCCTGACTGCTGGGAAGGGCTCTCCTCCCCCACCCCTGAGGTATTAAGTGAGGGTAAAACTCCTGGTGTATTGTATCTGAGAGTAGAACAGACATCTACCTCCATGGGAAGTGCTCTGAGTCATCTAGAAGGGTACTGGACTGATAGGGAAGCCAGGAATAATTGGGGGTTGCTGACCTTGGTTTCTGGAAGGGGCACACATATCTGGCCCTTAGGGCAGACAGACTAGGTGGAGACACAGCTCCATGCTCCAAATGGGAGTGTGATGGCAGATTCCCTGTGAGGAAGAAGGGAGAGTGGAGAGTGATTTTTTTGCAGCAAGTTTAGCCAGCTGGGCAGCTCTTGAATATCAGAAGTGACCCCAGCTTGACACGGAGAAGAGAGGGGGATCATCTCAGGCTGGTGGTCACATCCAGCCATCTAGGTAAAGAGAGGAATTACATCAGTGAGGAGGCAGATTTAGGCAGCAATCAGAACCACTCCAGCTGACTGTCGGGAATCTAACCTGCCTGAGGGAAAAGTGGCAGATAGCCTTCTGAAAGGCTAATCAACCTGAGGACTGAGAATAGCTCAGTGGAAGAATTCCTGCCTAGAATATATAAGGCCCCTTGTTCCCTTCCTGGCTATTCCTTGAGAAGAGAAGAGATCCACCAGGATTTCTGGCATCCAGCTGAAACTTTATGACAGGGAACAAATAGATATTTTCTTCATATTAGCTTTTATTGGATCTTTTTTTTAATTTAAGATCATTTTCTTTTATTTCCCTTACCTTACTCAATAAACCCAGTTCAGAACCTGCAGACGGCAGGCTGCAGGGTGAGTAATTGAGGAACACCAGCAGCCTGAGAAGATCCTTAACTGTCTAAGAAAGAAGGTTATTTTTCCATGTTTATTTTTTTCTTCTATTTTTTTTTTTAATGAGTTGCTGCTGCCTTGTTTCTTGCCTGTATGGTATCCCCTCCCTTTCTTTCTCTGCTTGTTTCTTCTTTTTTCTCTTTTATTGTTTTGATTACTGATCTATTCTACCTATGCTATTTCTTTTCACTCCTTCATCTTTATGTCTTCTGTTTTCCATTGTTGTTCTTTCATTCCACCTCTTTTATTTGGTCTCCAATTTTTCTTGTTTGTATTTCTCCCTCTCTCCCTTTTTCTCTGTATACTTTCTCTTTTTTAGTGTTTCATTCTCTCTTTTCTGTTTTCTTTCCCCCCTACTAGCCATTCCAGGATTTTAATTAATTCTATATATTTTTCTCTATTCTATTTCTTGTTTCATTGTTTCTATTCCACTTTCCTAATCTCATTCCTCTGTGCTTCTTACTCAGGTTAATTTTTTCAATTTCTGAGGTCTTGTAAGCTCACTCTCCTACCTTTTACTATTACCATTATTATTTTTTTTTTGTCTTCCTTTCTCATTCTTTTTCTCTGTTCCTATTTTTTTTCTTTCAAAGGAACATAGGCAGAGCTCTCTCACAGAAAATAGCTTAGTGGGGGCAAGATCCTGTCCAAGTGAGCTGTTTCAGGACAAAGAGGCTTCAGGGCATCTGGAAGGAGATGGAGAAACAGATACACTCCTCAAAGTGCTGCTGGCTTGATTCCTGGTTACTGTGTTTCCTCTTCCTAGATTTCCCCTCTTCTGTGTAGATCAATTTTGTCTACCAATGTTATCTCTTTACTTTCCCTCATCATTCTACCTTCTGCTTTCTGTTGTTGTTCTTACATTCCACCTCTCTTTGTATTGTTCTCAGTTTTTTTTTGGTTTTTATTTCAAACTCATCCATCCTCTTCTATATCTTTTATTAACATATTTGACTTTTATTTTCTCTTTCCCTCTCTCCTCATCATACTGGCCTTTTAATTCAGTCTATATATTTTTCTCTATTTGGTTTCCCATTTCATTGTTGGTGCCCTACTTTTTTTTATTCCTATTACTCTACATGCTTCTTTGAATTAAATATTCATTTTCCAAGGTTTTAAATGGTTCCTCTTCTAACAATTATTATTATGATTACTATTAACATTTTCCTTTTCTTACCATTTTCACTTTCTCTGGTCTTAATTTTATCCTACAAGGGAACACAGACAAGAGTAAGAAATAGAATAAGAAGAACAAAGTTTCAAACAGATAACTTAACACACACATACACAAAAACAACAATTAAATAAAACCCTATAGTAAAGAGAGAAGCTAATCAACTTAATAAATCCATTAAGATAAAAAGATGAACAGACAGCAAAAAAAAATTACACACCATGCTAAGACACAGGAAGACATGACCCAGTCCAATGAATAAACAAAAAACCAGGAAGAGATGCAGAACATTGAACAACTAATCAAAGCTGCCCAAATAAATATCATGGACAAACTTAATGAAGTGAAGGAAGAGATTAAGGATATTAACAAAACACTGGAAAAACATACTGAATAAATTCTGAACATACATAAAAAGATAACAGATAAGAAGTTGATGAATGGCACAATCCAATAAATCAAAAAGACACTGGAAGCACATAATAGTAGATTTGAACAGGCAGAGGAAAGAATTAGTAATGTGGATGACAGTATATCTGAAATCAAACAGAGAGTAGAACAGATAGATAAAAAGAAAAAATCCAGCAGGGACTTAGAGATTTCAGTGGCAACACAAAATGCACACACATACACATTATAGGCATCTCAGAGGGAGAAGAGAAGGGGAAAGGGACAGAAGGAGTGTTGGAGGAAATAATGGTTGAAATCTTCCCAACCCTATTGAGGGAGATGGTTGTACACATCCGGGAAGTGCAGTGCACTCCAAACAGAATGAATTCCAACAGGCTTACTCCAAGAAATATACTCATCAAACTGTTCAATGTTCAAGACAGAGAAAATACTGAAAGCAGCAAGAGAAAAGAGAACCATCACATACAAGGGAAGCTCAATAAGATTAAGTGATGATTTCTCATCTGAAACCATGGAGTCAAGAAAGCAGCAGCATGACATAGTTCAGGTACTAAAAGAAAAAAACTTCCAGTCAAGAATTCTCTATCCAGCAAAGATGGCATTCAATAATGATGGAGAGTTCAAAATATTCACAGATAAACAGAAATTAAGAGAGTTTGGCAATAAGAAACCAGCCCTTCAAGAAATACTAAAGTGAGTTTTGCAGGTTGAAAGGAAAAAACAGGAGAGAGTTGGAGGAGAGTGTAAGAACAACTAAATAGACAAAAAAGAAATAAAAACATATAACATACATAAACCCAAAGAAAATATGGCCAATGTAAGTAATTCCTTGAAAGTAATAACACTGAATGTTAATGGATTAAACCCACCAGTCAAGAGACACAGATTGGGAGAATGGATAAAGAAATGTCACCCATCTCTACACCATCTAAAAGAAACCCACATTAGACCCAGGGATTCAAGGAGGCTGAAAGTGAATGGCTGGAAAACAATCTTACAAGGAAACAATAACCAAAAAATGTTGGGAGTAGCTAAACTAATATTTGACAAAATAGACTTTAAATGTAAAACTATTGGAAGGGACAAAGATGGATACTATATATTATTGAAAGGGGTAATCTTTGAATAAGAAAGAACAATCATAAACATTTATGCTGCAAACAAGGGTGCCTCAAAATACATGATGCAAACACTGGAAATAGTGGAGAATAGATGCTTTTAGAATTATATTGAGGGACTTTATACACCATCATCACCATTAGACAGTACATCTCAACAAAGAATCAATATAGAAACAAAGATTTCAATTAATACATTAGAGGATCTGGATCTAATAGACATATACAGAACACTACACCCAAATACAATGGGATATATATTCTTTCTGAGGACACATGGATCATACTCCAAAATAGACCACATGCAAGGTCACAGAAAAAGTCTCAATGAATTCAGAAAGATTGATATTATACAAAGCAATTTCTCTCACCACAATGGAATGAAATTGGAAATCACTAAGGGCCAGAGAACCAGTTTAGGCTCAGAGATATGGAAGTTAAACAACACACTCTTAGACAAAGATTGGGTCAAAGAGGAAATCTCAAAAGAAACCAGTAACTCCCTTGAAACGAATGAAAATGACAACACAACATATCAAAACCTATGGCATGCACCAAAAGCTGTACTTAGAGGGAATTTCATAGCCATAAATGCATATATCAAAAAAGAAGAAAGAACTAAAATCACAGTACTAACTGCACACCTGGAAGAATTGGAAAAACAACAACAAACTAAACCCAAAGGAAGTAGAAAGACAGAAATAAAGATTAGAGCATAACTAAACAAAATAGTAAATAAGAAAACACTAGAAAAAATAAACAAAACCAAAAGCTGCTTCTTTGAGAGGATAAATAAAATTGACAAATCTATAGCAAGACTAACAAATAAAAAAGCAAGAATATGCAAATACATAAAATAAGAAATGAGGAAGGGGACATCATCACTGACCCCATGGAAATAAAGAGTATCATAAAAAGATACTTTGAAAATGTTCTACCAAACATTCCAGAAAGAAATAACACCAATCCTGCATAAAGTCTTCAAAAAAATAGAAGTAGAAGGAACACAGCCTAACTCATTCTATGATGCTAACATTACCCTAATATCAAAGCCAAACAAAGACACCACAAGAAAGGAAAATTACAGAGAATCTCTCCAATGAACCTAGATGCTAATAATCTTCAAAAAAAAAAATACTTGCTAATTGCACTCAACAACACATCAGATGAATTTTACACCATAGCCAAGTGGGTTTCATCATGGGCTTGCAAGGATGGTTCAACATAAGAAAATCAATCAATGTAATACACCATATAAACAGAGCAAAAGAAAAAAAATCACATGATCATCTCTATAGATGCAGAAAAAGCATTCTACAAAATGCAGCACCCTTTCCTGATAAAAACACTGCAAAGGATAGGAATAGAAGGAAACTTTCTGAATATGATAAAGAGTATATATGAAAAACCCACAGCTAACCTCATCTTCAATGGTGAATTCCTAAAAGCCTTCCTTCTGAGATCGGGAAAAAGAAAAGGATGCCCACTATCACTGCTCCTATGTAATATTGTGTTAGAAGTACTTGCTTGAGCACTGGGGCAAGAAAAAGATATGAAAGGCATCCATATTGGAAATGAAGCAGTAAAAATTTCACTGTTTGCAGACAACATGGTCTAATACATAGAAAGCCCTGAGAAATCTACAACAAAGCTTCTAGAACTTATAAATGAGTTTGGTAAGGTTGTAGCATATAAGACCAATGATAAAAAATCAGTAACATTTCTGTACATCAATAATGAGCAATCTGAGGAGGAAATCAAGAAAAAAAAATATCATTTTCAATAGTAACTAAAAGAATCAAATACCTAGGAATAAATTTATCTAAAGATGTAAAGGATTTATATACAGAAAACTACAACACTACAACACCGTTAAAGGAATTCAAAGACAACTTATATAAATGGAAGAATATTTCCTGTTCATGAGTAGGAAGACTAAACATCATTAAGATATCTATCCTACCCAAACTAATCTACAGTTTTAATGCAATCCCATTAAAAATCAACACAGCATTTTTAATGAACTGGAAAAACTAACTACAACATTTATTAGGAAGGGTAAGTAGCCCTGAAGAGCCAAAGACTTATTGCAAAAGAAAAATGAAATTCGAGGCATCACACTACTTGACTTTAAAACATACTACAAAGCTACAGTGGTCAAAACTGCATAGTGTTTGCATTATGATAGACATACCAACCAATGGGAATGAATTGAGAGTTCTGATATAGATCCTCACATATACAGTCATCTGATATTTGCAAGGCCACTGATCCTACTCACCTAGGGGAGAATTGCCCCTTCACCATATGGTGCTTGGAGAATGGGATTTTAGTATTCAAAGGAATTAGAGAGGAACACTATCTCACACCTTATACAAAAATCAACTCTATATGGATCAAAGATCTAAACATAAGATCCAAGATCATAAAGGACTTGGAAGATAATGTAGGAAAGCATCTATAGGAATTTTTAATAGGAAATGATTTCTTGAACTTCACACCCAAAGCACTAGCAGCAAAAGAAAAAATAGGTAAATGAGAGCTCCTCAAAATTAAAAAATTTTGCACTTCAAAGGACATTATCAAGAAAGTAGAAAGGCAGCCTACCCAATTGGAGAAAATATTTGGCAACCATATATCTGATTGCAGCCTAATATCAAGCATATATAAAGAAAAGAAATTCTACATCTCAAAAATAAAAAGACACATAACCCATTTAAAAAATGGACAAGCAACCTGAAAAGACAATTCTCCAAAGAAGAAACACAAATGGCTAAAAACACATGAAAAGATGCTCAATATCACTAGCTATTAGGGAAATGAAAATCAAAACTACAGTCAGATATCATCTTAAAGCCTTTAGACTGGCAGCTATTAAAAAAGCAGAGGACTATAAGTGTAGAAGAGGATGTGGAGGAATGAGAACCCTCACCCACTGCTGGCGGGAATGTAGAATGGTCCAGTCCTTGTGGAGGACAGTTTGGAGGTTCCTCAAAAAACTAACTATAGAACTGCCATATGATCGAGCAATTCCACTGCTGAGTATATACTCAGAGGGATTGAAAGCAAAGACATGAACAGATATATGCACACCAATGTTGATAGCAGCATTATTCACTGTTGCCAAAAGTTGCAGTCAACCCAAATGCCCATCAACAGATGAATGAATAAACAAAATGTGGTACATACATACAATATAATATTACTCAGCTCTAAGAAGTAATACATTGCTAACAAATGGGATAACATGGATGAACATTGTGGAACTTATGTTGAGTGAAGAAAGCCAGGCATTGAAGAGTGAACATTGCATGATCTCACTGATTTTAATTTAGCAAATTGAGCAGACTCAGATAGTTATTATCTGTAAGATAGGTTTACAGGAAATAGAAAGTGAGAAGTTTGTGAGCCAACACCTACATGGACATAATCTATGGAAAGTTGAAAATGTGTAGTTGTGTATTGAAGGGATTTGAGAGGAAGGTAGTGATATTATTGGGTTGGGTGGTATAGGTTTGACAGCTGGGTGGATTGGAGAGGGTAGGTTGGCCGGTCCAGTGAACTGAAAGGTGGGTTTGGTGAGGGACCAGGTGAACACTGGAGATTTGCGGGTGTGTGGTTGAATGTACAAAGTTGGGAATGCTCTTATGGCAATATGACAAGGAAGAGTTACAGGTTTAGTGTGTTGGATGTAGGTGCATTCGAGACAGGTTCACCTGGAGCAGGTTCCTAGGGAGTGTGTGAGTGATCAATATCTGATGATGTGTTTATCAGTGGGTGGAGACCCACATAATGAGCAAGAAGTTGCTGGATTCCCATACTCTGGAGGACCGATTTGTTCACAAATATGAAGGCAGGTTTCTCTGAGAGCATGGGCAGTTTCAAATAGGGGAGGACAAACCAGTGTGTCAAGACCTCAGTGTTGCTTCATGTACTATGAATCTTGTCATCCAAAGAGTGAAGCCAGGGGGTCACTGTGGTCCCAAAGGGGAGAGGGAAGGAGGAAAAGAATAGAATGAACAGGGGATATGTAGTGGGCAATGGAAGTGTTCTACATGATCTTACAATGATGGGCCCAGGCCATGTTAAATATCATCAAAATTTATAAGAGTGTATGGTCTAAAATGTAAACCATAATGTAAACCATTGACCATGTTTACTAGCTATGTTTCACTATGTGTATATCAGTTATAACAAAGGCACTGTCCACATATAAAAAGGTATTATTTGGGAAGGAGGAAAAGGGGAAAATGTTGGGTATATGACAGTCCCCTGCATTGTGTCTGTGACTTTACTGTGACCTAAAATTTCTGTGAAAACAAAATGAAAAATATTAAGACACTGGGAAATATGTGGAAGAAAATACCAATGAGCAGATGGAACACCAGATATTACAGTGATGAAAGGCAAAATATCATTAAATTTTAAAAAAATATATTTCATTATTTTTTAATATCCTAATCTTTTAATTTTATTTTAGTTTGTTTTTTTAAAAAAATTTATATATTATTTTTCTTATATTTAAACATTATTATTTCATTTTCCTACTAATCCTTTTGGCTATTATAATGACTTCATTTCTGAAGAAGCTATGAGTCACAGAAGGATTACAACTGGGGAAGGGGTTGATCATTGGTGTGGGTGTCAGCAATGAGGGATACATTGGAGGAAGTTCATCTGGATGTACATATAATGTGTATAAAAATGTTCAAAAGTTCATGGGGCATTGTCACAGTGAGTGGAGACTCACCTAATAACCAAGAGAATATTGAATTTCCATCCTGGAGAGCCCTACCTTATTCTCTAGTGGAGCAGCAACAGTTCCCCGAGTGCAAGGGCAATGACTGGTGAACAAGGATGATAGACTGATGGGCCCTTGATATTGATGACTATGCTTATGAGCCTTTGCTCTTGAAATTGAAACTTAGCCTATTGTTGTGGGGTGCCTAAGAGTTGCCTCCTGAGAGCCTCCTTGTTGCTCGAATGTCACCTCTCTCTAAGCCAAATTCATCATATAAATGCATTACCTTCCCCCCAGTGTGGGACATGACTCCTGGGGATGAGCCATCTGGCACCAAGAGATTCCTACCAAGCATCAACCAGCAAAGCAACTGCAAGGAGACCTCAAATAAAAGGGGGGAAATGTAAAAACAAATGCGTTTATATGGTTAAGAGACTTCAAAGTGAATCAGAAGGTCATCCTAGAGGCAATGCTTATGCACTTCTAAGCGGGATCTCATAGACTGCCAGAGTGGATATTACCCCAATTAGTGGGGCTCCTGAGGGCTCTGGAGACACCCAGGTTCTATGGTCCAGGCAAATAGCCCCAGAGTTTGGTGCCTTGCCAGTGGGCCCTACTTTGGGGTTTATGCTCTTGAAGGTAACAGAGTTGGACTCAATTATGTCTTCCCTACACATGACTTATCTGTCCCTTCTATTTAAACCTATACTTGATGCTGGAGTTTGTAGGTGTATATCCAAGAGACTTGAGTCTTTGGGCTGCCCTTGTTCCAGCTGGGCCTGAAACCTCTGTGGAGTTGCCACACCTACTCTACAGCCCATTGGACTCACCCAGGACAACAAACAAGATGATGATGGACAATGACCATCTCAAGGAACAGAAAGAATCTACAACTGCAAGCAAATTAGTCCTATCCATTTTCCCCATGGGATATAAGCCCCCTCTCAATTAGAGGTGTAGTGGACATCACCATTCCAGAATCCTCAGAATTCGGGAAAGAACTATGGACTACATTGGACTTACTGGTATTCTACTATAGACATATTGTAATTCTAGCAATGGAAGAAATTACAACATTGATGTGGAGCCAGTGGCCACTAGAGGCTCTGGGGGCAGGGAGAGGGAAAAAGAGTTGTAACATGGGAGCTTTCTAGGGACTTGGGAATCGGCCGGAATGATATTGCAATGACATATATGGCCATTTTATATCATCACATAACATGCAGAACTGTGTGGGAGGGAGTGTAGAATACAATGTGAACTATGGTCCATGCTTAATGGCAAAGCTCCAGGATGAAATTATCAATTGCAATGAATGTGCCACACTAATGAAGGATGTTTATGTGGGAAGTTGTGGAAGGTGTGGGGAGTGGAGTATATGGGAATCCCTATATTTTTTGTGTAACACATGTAATCTAAGTATCTTTTGGGTTAAAAATAAAAAAAAGGTACTAAAAACAAAAACTGCAAGCATCCAGAACTCAGAAAGTTCCACACCAAGAAAAGTAGATTTAAACAGAAAATCCAAAGGCAAATAGAGAATTTGAAAACAAAGAGAGAGGAGTAACTTGTCACATACAAGAGATTCCCAATAAGACAAACAGCTTATATCTCATAAGAAGTCATGAAGTCCAAAAGGCAATACTAGAACATATGTCAAGTTCTTATAGAAAAAAAATGTTAACTAATAATTTGAAATCTGGCAAACTTATCCTTCAAGAATGGAAAAGAGGGATTGTGGGAAGCTAGCATTGGACTAAGCAGGCAGTGCTCAACTCTCTCTAACAAAAATAAATGGAGAAAGAGCCAAAAGCAGTCCAAGGGAACTGATTTGGAGGGTCAGGAGACCAGGACACTGCTAAAAAAAATTTCCAGGAGGTTGTGAGACAGAAACAGGAAGAAACCCAAACAACAAATGTGAGTTATCAAATGCCCAAAATGTACAGGAAGGAATCCCTCCCACAACCTCAAGATATTAAGCAGGGGTAAAACCCCTAGCTCACTACAGTTGAGTGAAAAAGGAACAGGCATTTTCCTCCCCAAAAGCTGTTAGATGGGAAAAGGAAGGAGTCGGGGGTCTTTTCCTCAGTGAATTAGGCCAACAGAGCCCACATTGAATGTCGGCGCTGGCCAGACCAAAACTGAGGAAAACTGAAAGAGAAACAGCTCTGTGGAAAGTTGTGATGATGATTGTAGATCTGTTGGCTGGTCTGCAAATTACATGGACAAAACCTGCTTTTGGTTCTCTCTATATCCTAACTCTTGGGAGAAAATCTATGAAATATTAGTGAGTCCCTGGACTGAATTTTAACACTTAATAAGGGCAATTTTAAAGACTTAGAATAGGTTAAACCAAATATCAAAGAAGAGATTTGGGAATCAAACAATAGGCAACAGAGAGAAATTGGCCAACCATAAATTAACCAACATATACAGATGTCTAGACTTCAGCAAAAACTTACAAGTCATTCTAGGAAACAGGGAAAAATGGCTGAGCCAAAGGAACAAACCAAATCTCCTAAAGAAATACAGGATTGAAGAAAATTAATCAGTGATAATCACACAACTCTCCTAAATCAATGCAAAGAACTTAAAGAAAATATGACTAAAGAGATGAAGGATGTTAAGAAGGAATGGAGTGAGCATAAAGAACAATTTGAAAGCCAGAAATGTAACAGACCTTATGGTAACAAAAGACAGAATGGATGAGATTTAAAATACTTTAGAAGCACATAAGAGCATATTTGAATTGCTCAAACACAGAATTAGTGATTTGGAAGACAAAACATTTGAACTAAATAAGACAGGAGAACAGAAAGAGGAGAGAATGAAAAAAAAAAAAAAAGGAAGAGAGTCTCAGTGAACTTAATGACAATGCAAAATGCACAAACGTATGCATTATTGGTGTCCCAGAAGGAGACGAGAATGGAAAAGAGGCAGAAAGAATATTTGAAGAAATAATGTCCAAATCTTCCCAGTCCTTATGAAAGAAATAAATATAAATACCCAAGGACAATGCACTCCAAACAAAATAAATTTAAATAGACCTATCCCAAGACACCAACTATTCAGAATGAAAAATATCTGATAATGAGAGGATTCTGAAAGTAGCATGAGAAAAGCAAAGCATCGTATAAAAGGGAACCTCAATAAGATTAAGTGCTGGTCTTTCATCAGAAACCATGGCAGAGAGAAGACAGTGTTATGATGTATTTAAGGTACTGGAAGAGAAAATGATGCAAGACACGAACTCTGTATCCAAAAAACTGTCTTTCAAAAATGAACGTGAGTTCAAAATTTTGCAGTCAAACAAAAACTGATAGACTATCTTACCACAAGAGTAGAACTACAAGAGTTACTAAAGGGAGTACTGCTGCCTGAAAGGAAAATAAAACAAGGGCAAGAGACTTGGAGGAGATTGTAGAAATGAAGAATATTAGGAAGGGTAATTAAAGGGTGAAAAAACAGACAATATTATGAAAGGACAACAGAAAGCCAAAGAACAAAATGAATGAAGTAATGCATATACAGTTACAACATTGCATGTCAATGGATTGAACTCCCCAACCAAAAGAAATGGACTGGTAGAATGGATTTTAAAAATGTGAGAAATCTATATTTTGTCTACAAGAGACTGACTTCAGATGTAAGGACACAATATGGTTAAAATTGAAAGGTTGGAAAAAGATATTTCACACAAATAGTAATCAAAAAAGAGCTGGAGCAGAGATATTAATACAGACAATATATATTTCAAATGCAAAACTGTTATAAGGGATGAAGAACTTCATTATATATTAATAAAATTGGCAATTTACAAAGAAAAAATATACTAAATATTGATGTATCTAACATGAGTACCCAAAGATACATGAGGCACACACTTGCAAGCCTGAAGGGAGAAATTGATATCTCTACAATAATAGTTGGAAACATCATTATAGCACTCTCAGTTTTGGATAGAACATATGGACAGAAAACAAGTAAAGAAACAGAGAGCTTAATAATGTGACAAAGTAACTAGTCATAACAAACACCTAGAGAGCATTGCACCCAGGATACACATTCTCTTCATGTGTTCATGGATTCTTCTTCAAGATAGAACATATTTTGGGTCACAAGACAAGTCTCAATAAATTTAAAATGATTGAAATTATACAAAATGCTTTCTCTGATCATAATGGAATGAAACTGGATGTCAATAATAGATGGAAAGTGGAAAATTCTTAAATATGTGGGGATTAAACAACTCACTCTTAGATAACCAGTGGATCAAAGAAGAAATTGCAAAGGAATTATGCAAATATCTTGAAATTAATGAAAATGAGAACACAACACATCAAACCTTAGGGGAAACTGCAAAGGCAGTGCTGAGAGAAAAATTTATAGCAATCAATGCTTACCTTTAAAAAGAAGAAAGTGCTAAAATTGAAGTTCTAACTGCAGACCTGGAGGAACTAGAAAAAGAACAGCAAACTAATCCTAAACCAAGCCAATGGAAAAAAATAGCAAAGATCAAACAATTTTTGGAGACAATCAACAAACCCAAAAGTTGGTTCTTTGAGAAGATCAACAAAATTGGCAAACACTTAGCTAGCCTGACAAAGAAAAAAAATAGAAAAGTTGCAAATAAAACCAGAAATGAGAGAGGGCTCAATTGGCATATGAATTGGCCAAAGATTTAAGTCTTTGGGATATATATTTAACAAGTATAGTGCTAATTATAGGTTCAAGTAAAAGGTGCATAAAAGTGATGTGTAGGCAAACTATAAACGAGTCTAAGTCCATTACACTGGGGAGCATAAATTCCAGAGTAAGGCCCACTCACAGGGTGCTGAATTCCTGTGCTTGTCTGTCCTGCTTATAGTGTCCAGATGTCTCTAGAGCCTTCAGGAATCTAAAGCTTCTTAAAATAAAAATTTATAAAAGAAATGAGAGTAAGGGACATTAGCACAGACCATGAAAAACAACAGAGATCATAAGAGGACAATATGATCGAATGTATGCCAACAAACTACCCAATGTAGATGAGATAGACAAATTCCTAGAAACACCTGAACCACCTACTTTGACCCTAGAATAAATAGAATATCTCAAGAAACTAATCACAAGTGAAGAAATTGAAACTGTCATCAAAAACCTCCCAAAGATGAAAAGCCTGGGACCAGATATTTTCACAGGTGAATTCTGCCAGTCATTCAAAGACTAATACCAATCTTCCTCAAGCGCATCCAAGAATTTGAATGGAAGAGAACATTGCCAATCTCATTCTATGAAGCCAAAATCACGCTAATACCAAAACCTGATAAAGATGCTACAAAAAGAAAATTACAGACCAAAATCCTCTAATGAATATAGATGCAAAAATCTTCAACAAAATACTTCCAAAAACCAATTAAAAAGCACACTAACAGAATTACACATCATGATTTTTCCACTTTGAGATTATTTATAACCCCCCCCCCAAAAGATAAGGATTATATTAGTAAAGTGGTCTGTTCCTCTGGGCATGATTCCCTTTGATTGTATTAGATTCAGCTGAGATGTCTTTGATTAAATTATGTTAAGATTAGGGCTTTTGATTCTACTATGTCAGTAGGGTGTAACTCAGGTTATGTCCCTGCTCCCTTGGTGGGCTGATATAAATGGGCACTCATTGAAGAATACACAGAAGATACACAGGAAGAGAGAGAGAGCTCCATTTACACAGCAGAGGAGAAAACTTTGATCCTGCAACCCTGGGAAGAGAGATGAACCATTTGCCTGATAGTTTGCAACTGAGCCTGGAAAGAAGCCCTACGCCAGCCTGTAGCTGAGAGAGAGGAAGGTTGAACCCTCACAGAGATTACCCACCATCTTCTTTCAACATGTGGCAACTGATTGGGTGAGAAACTACCTTTTATGGTACCTTAAGTTGGACTCTTTAAGGCCTTGTAACTGTAAGATTTTACCTCAAATAAATACCCTTTATAAAAGTCAACAGATTTCTGGTCCTTTGCATCAGCATCCATTTGGCTGACTAATACAATGATTAAGTGGATTTTATCCCAGTTATGCAATGGTGACTCAGCACATGAAAATCAATTAGTGTAGTATACCATAATGATAGGGGGGTGGATGTGGCTCAAATGATTGGCCATCCATTTCCCATATGTAGGGACCTCCTGGTAAAAAATATAAAGAAAAATATAGAAGGTGCATAGGCATGCTGTCAGGCACTGTGAGTGGTTGAGCCATCTGGCCCCGTGAGTGGGTGAGCCCCCAGGTCCTGCTGAACCATGCAGCAAGATGATGATATAACAGAAGAGAGATGCAAGGGATAGCCAAGAAAAGAAGTCTCCAAAAACCAAGAACTGAAGTGGCACAGGAGGCAGAAGGTTTCTCTCCTGCACCAGAGGTTCCCAGGATCAAATCCTGGTGAAGACAGAAGAAGGATGAGAGAACAGGGCAGGAAACAGACACAGAGAATTGCCCAATGAATGGACACAACAACAGCAAAACTGGGGGGGGGGGGAGTTAAAATGGATAAAAAGTAAGTAAATAAATAAGCAAATCTTTTAAAAAAATAAACCATACTGATAAATTGAAGAAAACATCACATGATCCTCTTGATTGATGCAGAAAATGCATTTGACAAAATACAGCACCCTTTTTTGATAAAAACACTCCAAAAGGTAAGAATAGAAGGAAGCTTTCTCAATATGGTAAAGTATATGTATGAAAAACTACAGCTAGCAATGAACTCAAGGATTAAAGACCGAAAGCTTTCCTGCTGAGATTAGGGGCCAGACAAGAACGTCCATTGTTATTTTTTTAATTCAAAATTGTGCTAGAAGTTCTAGCTAGAACAATTAGGCTACATAAAGAAATAAAATACAAAACAAATAATGAAAACTTTCACTATTCATTGATGATATGACCCTATATCTAGGAAATCCTGAAAAATCCACAAAAAAATCTGCTATAATTAATAGATGAGTTCAGCAAAGTGGCAGGATACAAGAGTAATAAGCAAAAATCAATAGTGTTTCTATAAAATACTGAAATGCAATCTGAAGAGAAAATCAGAAAAAAATCCATTTATAATACTGATTAATAAAATCAAATATTTAGGAGTAAACTTAGTCATAAGTGACCTGTATTCAGCAAACTACAAAACATTGCTAAAAAAGCAATGAAAGATTTTTAAAAATAGAAGGATATACCGTGTTCATGGATCGGAAGACTTAATATTATTTATATGTTAATTCTACCCAAAGTGATTCACAGGTTCAATGTAATCCCAATAAAACCCCAACAGACTTTTTTGCAGAAATGGAAATAATCAAATTTACTTGGAAGTGTAAGGAGCCCAGAAGAGCCAAAAATGTCTTAAAATAGAAGAAAAAAAGTTGAAGGACTCTCATATCCTGACTATAAATATATTACTTAGTGACAGTGGTAAAACATTATGATACTGTATAAAGACAAGCAGGCAGACCAATGAAACTGAATTGAGGGCTCATAAATAGACCCTCACATCTACAGTCAAATGATTTTTCACAACGCTGTTGAGCCCAGCCAGCAGGGCCAGGACAGTCTATTTAACAAATGGTTCTAGGAGAAATTATTAGCCTTATCCAAAAGAAAGAAAGGGGGCCTCTATCTCACACCTTATACAAAAATTAACTAAAAATTGATCAAGGACCTAAATATAAAAGCAACAACCATAAAACTCCTAGAAGAAAATGTAGGAATACATCTTAAAGATCTTGTGGTAGGTGGTAGTTTCTTAAACCTAAACCCAATGCATGAGCAACAAAAGAGAAAATAGATGAATGGGACATCCTCAAAATTAAACACCTTTGTACATCAATGGACTTTGTCAGAAGGGTGAAAAGGCAGCCAATTCAATGGGAGAAAATATTTGACAATCACATATCCTATAAAAGTTTACTGTCTATGATATATAAAGAGATGATACAACTCAAAAATAAAAAATAACTACCTGATTAAAGATGGGCAAAAGTCTTGAAAAGACAATTGCCAAAGAGGTATGCAAATGGTGAAGAAATACATGAAAAAAAAATTTCAAATCACTAGTGATTAGGGAAACGCAAATCAAAACTACAATGAGATATCATTTCACACCTATTAGATTGGCTAGCATTAAAAGTTGGAAAACTGTAAATGTTGAGAGGATGTGGAGAGATAGGAATGTTTATTCACTGTTGGTGGGAATGTAGAATGGTACAGCTAGTGTGGAGAACTGTTTGGCAGTTCCTAAATATGTTGACTATAACTTTACATGTGACCTGGCAATACCATTACTAGGTATATACCTAGAACTGAGAGCAGTGACATGAATAGACATCTGCACATTGATGTGCATAGCAGTGTTATTCATGATTACCAAAAGTTGGAAACATCCCAGGTGTCCATCAACTGATGAATGGATGAATAAATTGTGATATATACACATGGAATATTATGCAGTGGTAAGAAGAAATGAAGTCATGAAGCATAGGACAACATAGATGAACCTGCAGAACATTATGTCGAGTGAAGCAAGCCAGTCACAAAAGGACAAATACTGTATGATTATGCTATTATGCTCTAAATATATTACGTAAATTCGAGTTAATAATTAGAATATAGGTCATCAGAAAATAGAATAAGGATAGAGAATGGAAACCTAAGGGTTAATCTCTGCAGAATTGGTTAAAAGGTTGTTTGTAGATCTTTGGAAATCATTGGAAATAGTGAGAGCACATCATGGTGGTTGTGAGCAGAGCTCTTATATGGGTATGACTGGTTGAAAAGGAAACCTAAGTATGTGTACATCACTGGAAAGAAAGCTTAAAAAATGTAACATGGGATTGTATAACATAAACCTCATGTATGTGCAAAATAATACTTAAAAATATTCCCTCCAATAGATTTTAAGAATTGAATGTGTATAACAAAATATATATCTGGTCTACATTTAACAGGACCAATAGTAGCACATAACTTGTAGTTAAGTGTTAAAATTGTAGACAATTTTTTGTTTGTTTTTTAATAAATAGATTTTATTAATATATATTAATAAACGTACAACCATCCAGAGTGTACAATCAATGGTATTTGCTATAATCACATAGTTGTGCATTCATCACTTCAGTCAATATTAGAGCATTTTCATTATATCAATAATAATATTAAATGTAAAAAAGACAAACAAGAAAATTCCTCACCTTTTAATCCCTCTTAGCTTCCCCTACTATACATAGCTGCTGTTTCTGGCTATTATATCCAAAGTCTATAATCAGTGGCTTTAGTATAATGAAAATGATATACATTCATTTCAAAAATTTTATAACAACTTCATTATTCCAAAAAGAAAGACTCCACACCTTTTAGCATTCCTTCCTCAGCCCTACATAATCACTAATCTCCTTTCATCTTTATAAATTGATATGTATTTACATTTTATATAAATAGAATCAAAATATGTAATACTCTGTGTCTAATCTCCTTCACTTAGGATAATGTTTTCTTTGATATTAACATTTTGTACTATTGAATTACATTTTTTTCAGCTTCAAAGAAAAATGGTCTTATATATGCAATTCTACCTATATTCACATTTCACATAATATATTTATATTTCACATAATATAACTAGCTCATAATAACACAGTCTTACTGTATTTGTCCTTTTGTGTCTGGCTTGCTTCCTTCAACATGTCTTTCAGGTTCATCCATGTTGTCATATGTTTCATGATTTCATTTCTTCTTAGCATTGCATAATATTCCATTGTGTATCTACTCCACAATTTGTTTATCCATTCATCAATTGGTGGACATCTGGGTTGTTTCCAACTTTTGGCTATCATGAATAATGCTGCTGGGAAGCGGGAGTGACTCAGTCGATAGAGCCCCAGTTTACCATATGGGAGGCCCTGGGTTTGCTTCCTGGGGCCTCCTTGTGAAGGCAGGCCGGCCTGCGCAGCCTAGTGGGCTGATGCAGCAAGCTCTCACAACAGGAAGTGGGTGTGGCTCAACCGATAGAGCCCCCGTTTACCATGTGTGAGGCCCTGGGTTTGCTTCCCGGGGCCTCCTTGTGAGGGCAGGCCGGCCCGCACGGCGTGAGAGGCTGATGCGGTGGGACCTCACAGC
>JAQZBX010049379.1:0-19939 GCA_029593785.1 Cabassous unicinctus
AGGAAGTTTCTTTGCTAATTTCTGCTCCAGAATCACACTACATCAGCCACCATCTTGGGATCAGGAAGCCTCTAGCAGAATCATTTTCTGTCTCCTGGCTGTACTCTATCAAAATGGTGCCTTGTGCACCATCCTCTCTATCCCCGCTTAATTCAGTTCTGGATTTAGTTCTTGTACACATACATCTTATTGACAGAAATAAACCACAAGGGGGTCTGGGAAATACATTGTTTGGCTTTCTAGCCTTTGCAGTATAGGAAAGTGAACTGAAAGGAAGTTGGAAAGGCTGCTGAGCAATTCTTTCTACCATAGCTACCATAATTGGAGATAACATCATCCACTTGAGTGAGCTAGTTTAAGCAGAATGGAATTTATTACAATGTTAGAGCCTCCAGGAATGCCAAGGTTCCAAGTTTAGATACTTATAGCCAAGAGCTATAAGAAACAATATAGCCAAGAGCAGTACCTAACCCTGCAATGGCACGGTTCTGGCAGAAACCGCATTACAGCCTGTGCTGCCTCTACCACCAGGCTTGCCTGCAGGTCTGATTTCTGTTCCACCTTGACTCAATCAGTGCCCTATATGTAGGCTCTGTCCTTAGAACACGCCACTTATTTTCACCAATTTTTGTATTAGATAGAATGCTCTTGATTGCCCCTGAGATTAACTCAAACTAGGTCAGAAAAAAAGAATATAATAGAGAATATCGGGTTCTTGTCGAATCTTTGGGAAGGCCTTAGGACGAGGTTTGTTTGCTACCCCTCCAGGAACAGTGCAGCCAGGAAAAATGTTCAGGCACTCTGTGGGACTGCTCAGCATCAACAGTGCCAAAGATGGATGGCAGAAAGGTCAGGACAGTTGCCCCAAAAGAACATGATGTCTCAAACACTGTTCTTATGAAACTATCAAATCTCCCTGCATTTAGCCTCATCCTGATATTGCTCACTTCTATATCTAAATATCATTCAGGTTTGTCAGCTTGGCTGAACCTAACCCATTGTCTATCTCCTTGTTCAAGGATATCTGGAAAATATAGTTTAGAGCTTACAGCCTATAATACAAGAAAGCAAACCGGAAGAGAGATGGAAATGGTTTATAGTATCTTCCACCATACTTGTCTTCCACATGCTTCCTTTCCACATTTCAACTCATAGGCAATAGCAGTTATCACTG
This sequence comes from Cabassous unicinctus, assembly GCA_029593785.1. Classification (NCBI taxonomy): domain Eukaryota; kingdom Metazoa; phylum Chordata; class Mammalia; order Cingulata; family Chlamyphoridae; genus Cabassous; species Cabassous unicinctus. The sequence continues at coordinate 1,175 of JAQZBX010049379.1, forward strand.
AATCATGAAAAAATGTGGTACCATTCCCCCAAATGGGGAAACCCAAGTTTAATCAGTCAAAGCATCCATCTATGGGTGATGTTTATTCATCCTCAGGTTCTATTCACAACCCTGTATTTATAACTTGTATCTTCTAGGTTAAATTATAAAGTTAAACCACTGCCAACAAATTTTATATAAAAATAGAATGAGAATGGGGGTACAGGAGGAAAATAATTATACAAAGTAATCAAGAAAATAGCAGTGCTACTTTAGTCTTCCTAAAGTTTTTTGAAACTCATTCAAAGCCTAACTGTCACTGTTCTCTTGCCCTCAGTACCTTAGATAACCACAGTTCTATACCTGGTATCATGGCCCAAACCTTGCTTTCTGAGGGTTCTGAGCCTTGAGTCAGAAACAGTGTTGTATGAGAATGTCATTCATAAGTCTGTGAATGGTTTTGCTAGCCAATACATTACAGGCAGAGGAAGAAAATCCATATTTAGAAGTGTCTGTTCAGTGAGGACAGACAGCAAGTCCTTTCAGGATGCAGAGAGTCCAGTGTAACTGATTTGCTACGAGGAATGGTGCCATGTTGGGAGCCCAGTGTTTTCTGCTCCTTGCAGAATGAGTTTGGAATAATCAGATGACATGGTGAGAGGACCTCCATGTGGTATTCATGTGTAATCCCTGTCCTCTTGCCTCTCTGTCCACTTTGTTTATGTCTCCTTTGAACAATCATTGGTATAGGAGAGAGGCAGATTAATAGCCAAGAGTGGGTCATCTCATCCACCTCATTAATGAGAACCCCCACACAGAGAGAGTCTTTGGGTGAGCATGGATTTGCACTCAGGCCCTTCCTGAGATGTCTGTCTCACAGACCTCTTTATTAAACCTGAAATATGATTCCTTCCAAGTCTCTGATTTGGGAAAAATAAATAACCCTTGTCCATGAATGGGTTCAGATTAGTACCTCTGGCCATCATATCCTTCCACTCAAAGAAAAAAGCCACATGAGCAACTTGATGTTCTGCCCTCCTAAAGGATCTCCCTTCCTCACTGTCCTTCCAGACCACTCCTGCATGGGACTGAAATGCTGCAGCAATATATCATTTGGTGCCAGTATATCATACCACGCCATCTGCCACATTAACATTTTTTCCTCTTAATTGCCGCATATTAGGGAACTCCTATGAAGCTATAAGTGAGGGTTGAGGGAGTAGACACGCTGGGAGAATAAGCCACCTACTCATGCAACTCATGCCTTTAGGAACTACTACTTCTTTTTATCCATTCTGTCAATCTTTGCCTTTTGACCCTTGAGTTTAATCCATTTACATTTAAAATAACTACTGATAATGGAGGACTTTCTTCTGCCATTTTGCTATTTGTTCTTTGTAAGTCTTCCACCTTTTTTGTCCCTCAGTTCTTCATTGATGCCTTTCATATTTATTTGATTTTTTTTTTTTTGTATTGTACCATTTTGAGTCCCTTCTCATTTCTTTCTATATATATTTTTCATATATTTCCTTTGTAGTTACTATGGAGCTTAAATTTAATAACTTAAACCAATAGCAATCACATTTTATTTGATACCAACTTAACTTCAATAGTGTATACATACACTGTTCCTATACCCCTCTGTTCCCCCACCTTTTGTTGAACTTGTTACAGATTATATCTTTATATGTTGTATGTCCAAAACCATGGCTTTATCGTTACTTTTTGTGCATTTTTAAAGAAGTGAAAAGTGAAATTACATAAATATATATATATATATAATACAATAGTATTGACATTTATAATTATCCATATGGCTACCTTTACTGGAGGTCTTTATTTATTTATGCCACTTTGATCCACTGTCTAGTCTCCGTTCCTTCCAGTCTGAAAAACTCTCTTTAGCCTTGCTTGCAGAGCATGTCTAGTATTGATGACGTCCCTCAAGTTTTTGTAAAAAAGTCTCGCCAGATATAAAATTCTTGGTTTGGCAATTGTTTTCTTTCAGTACTTTAAATATTTTGTCCCATTGACTTCTTGCCTCCATGGTTTCTGATGAGAAATCAGCACTTAATCTTATTGGGACTCCCTTTTACATAACACTTTGCTTTTCTCTTGCAACTTTAAAAACTCTCTCCTTGTCCTTGGGATTTGACAGTTTGATTTTAAAAGTCTTTGTCCAGTATGTACAAAGTCTGCTGGTCTTTATTTCTGGATTTTTATCTTGTTTCCTTGGATGGACCATTATTTCCTATTTCTTTGTCTTATAATCTTTACTTTGTATATTTTAAATTGTTAATTCTGGGGTTTAGTCCCTAAACTGTCTATTCTTTAAATTTGTATCCAGAGAGGGATGTGCCAGAAATTTCCTTGTGTGCTATGTGCTAACAAAAACAAATCAAAGCGGAAAGCGGATGTGGCTCAAGTGATTGAGCTCCCGCCTACCACACGAGAGGTCCTGGGTTCGGTTCATGGTGCTTCCTGGAGAAGATGAGCAGGACAGCAAGCTGGTGCAACAGGCGGGTGCGGCGAGCTGATGCAACAAGGAGACACAAAAAGGAAACACAATGAGTGAGACAACAAAGCAGGAAGCTGAGGTGGCTCAAGTGATTGAGTGCCTGTCTCACACATGGGGGTCCCAGGTTCGGTTCCTGATGCCTCCTAAAGAGAAGACGAGCAGACAGAGAGCACACAGCGAATGGACACAGAGAGAGGACAGCGAGTGCAAACAACAAGGGTGGGGGGAAATAAATAAGTAACATAAATCTTTAAAAAAAAAACAAAGCAAAAAGCACTTTTCACTGTCTTTGCAAATTGGCTCTGCTTTGGCTAGTGGTTTCTTTCAGAGCTTAGCCCTCCAATAAAATAGATTATCCCAAGGTGAATGCAAAGTGCAGGGTTCCCTCTGTCTTATCTGGGCCTGCAGTGGAGCCTGCTTATTGTCCTGGGTTTGTGGTTACTTGTGCCCTTAAGGATTCTCCTATTTACAGGAATTTTAGTGCTGCCTCTACTCTCTGTGAAATAGATTTTCAGCCCCTCCTGGGTGCTCTCTTGTATGATTTAATGCAGGTAATCCTTTGCCCCTGGCTTATTTGACTTAATTATTTCTTATATTGCTTTAGCTCTGCAAGCTGCTTCTTCCTGAAGGACAAGTTCTGTGAGGGCTAGCCAGAGACAAGTTTCCTGGTATGTGTAGTCTTTCAGGTTTCTACAACTAACAGCTACCCTAGTATGTGCATAGGGGTTACTCTGCTCCCTGAGAGACAGAGACAGGGACCCATAGTGGGAGTGCAGGTTGGCTACTGAGCTGGGGAGGGAGATGGGCTAGCAAGGGTACCACAAGCCTTGCCTAACCTTTTTTCAAAGGTGTGTTTTTTTGATGTGGCACTTGCACAATAACTGCAACCCATTAACTGTTTTCTGGAGTTTTGAGGAAGATGGCTCTGTTAGATTTTGCTAGTTGTTCAAAGATTCTTTGGGGGAACAGCATCCTGGAGCATCTTAGGCTACCATCTTGGTTAGAGAGTGGCAGTGCTGGACACAGCTGATTAGGACTTTATGGATTAGATAAAAGTTCATGATGAGAAGCTGAGGTTACATGGTTGGTTTCCTTTTTTTTTTTTTTAAGATTTATTTATTTAATTTGCTTTTATCCATTTTTACACTCCCCACCCTCCCCGCTCCCCATTTTTGCTGTTTTTTGTGTGTGTGTCCATTCGCTGGGCAATTCTCTGTGTCTGTTTCCTACCCTCTCTTCTTGTCCTTCTCCTCCTGTCTTCACCGGTATTCGATCCTGGGAACCTCCAATGTGGGAGAGAGGCATCCTACCACCTGCACCACCTTAGTTCCGGGTTTTTCAGCACGTCTCATCTTGGCTCTACCTCATGTCACTCTCCTGTTACGTCATCATCTTGCTGCATGGCTCAGCAGGGCCTGGCGGTGCACCCGCTCGCGGAGCCTGGCAGCCCGCGCCCCTTCTATATTTTTCTTTTATTTTTACTGGGAGGTCCTGGGGGTCAAACCCAGGTCCCTCCATATGGGAGATGGACACCCAACCATTTGAGGCACATCCGCCCCCAGTTGGTTTCCTTTTGTTTGGTCTTCTAGTTCCAATTGTGCCTGGGACTCTTTCTCAAAATAAGAATAGTTAGAAGATAATTTGTTAAATGCTATTCTGGGGGCTGTGGCGGGATTCACCTCTGGGGGTGTCTTCCATAGGCTCCTTACAGCATCTCTCAAAATGCTTTCAACTCCATTAGGTATGTTGGGTCCTAAGAGCCAAGAGGCAGTGACCTTTTCTTGCTTTTGGCCACACTCTGCTTATTGGATTTGAGAAAACTCATTTGTTTTAGCTGTAATCCAAATGCCAGTGGCTATGCTAATTTGTTCCTATAAAGAGACCACATTTGTAACTACTATTGGAGTTGCCACCCAACATTAACATTATTAAGCTTACAATAATTTCCTTTCTCTAAAACCCATGTATTTGCTTATCAGTTTAAACAGGTGAGTAAAATGGGGTAAGTGATAGAAGCGCATGGTTGTTTTACTACATGTGGGTCATAAGCAGAACCCCAGCTGCAATGGAGTCTAGGAAATAGCTTTTGTTGTTGTTGTTGTTGTTGTTGTTGCTTTTAACAAATCATTTTTTCCTTTCTCCCTTCCTCCCTTCCAGAATTTCCTATCTTAATCACTTCCAAACATGCCATTCACTGGTATTAATCCTGTTCACAATGTTGTGCTACCTTCAATGTCATCCATTACCAGAACTTTCCCATCACCCCAAATAGAAACCCGTCACCCCATTATGCATTAACTCCCCATCTATCACCCCACAGGTCCCTGATAACCTGTACTCTTTCTATAAATCTATTAATATTCTAGCCATTTCATATAAGTGGAATCACAATAGCTGTCCTTTCCTGCCTGACTTATTTGTCTCGATGTGATATTTTCAAGGTTCATCTATATAGTAGCATATGTCAGAACATTATTCCTTTCTAAGGCTGAATAATACTCCTTTGTGTGCATATACCACATTTTGTTTATCCACTCATCTTTTGATGGGTATTTGAGTTGTTCCATGTTTTGGCTATTGTGAATAATGCTGCTGTGAACCTTGGAATACAAATATCTGTTCTAGTCCCTGCTTTCATTTCTTCTGGGTATATACCTAGAGGTGGGATTGTAGGGTCATATGGTAATTATATGTTTAACTTTTCAAGGAACTGTCAAACTGTTTTCCACAGGGGCTGCACCATTTTACATCCTTTCCAACAATGTACTAAGGCTCCTATTTCTCTGTATCCTTACCAGCACTTATTTTCTGTTTTTGTTTTGTTTTGCTTTTTTTATAATAACGGCCATTCTAGTGGTTGTGAAGTTTTTCTAATTGTGGTGAGGTTTTTTGGTTGTTGTTTGTTTTTATTTATTTTTCTTTCTAATTGTGTTTGCATTTGCGTAATGGCTAATGATGTGCTGAGCATGTTTTCCTGTGCTTTTTGACCATTTCTAGATCTTCTCTGGAGAAATGTCTGTTTAGCTCCTTTGCCCATTTTTAAATTAGGTTGTCTTTTTGTTGGTGAGTTTTATGGGTTCTTTATATACTCTGAATATTAAACCCTTACCAGATAATATGGTTTCCAACTATTTTCTCCCATCTGTAGGTTGTCTTTTCACTTTCTTGATAATGTCCTTTGATATACAAAAGTTTTTAAATTCTGGTGAAGTCCATTGTATCTATTTTTTTCTTTTGTTGCTTAGAAATAGCGTTTTTAGCTCTTTAATCCTTTGATGCATTAAGACTAGCTAGATGGGAGTCAGAGAGAGTGCCGAGTCACCTGATCTTTAAAATCTGCCATAGCAACCAAACCTCATTAGAGTTAACTGAGTTAACTTCTTCAAAGTTTGATCAGGTCTCATTTGCATCTGTGGTGACTAACAGATCCTGCTTTACATGAGGGACATTTTGAATAGATTATTTGGTTGTGGATCTCATGGGTAGGAAGAGCTCATTTGGCCATTTATTAATATGACTAGATAACGGCAAAGGTAGTCTTCTCTTCCTGTGTTTCTAGTAGGAACTGTGCTCTATGTTCTTTATCAGAGATTCATGTTTTTTTATTTAGAACAAAATAAGTTGAAATAGAACAGTTTTGAAAAGGATGAGAAATATTATGCTAAAGCCTAAATGACACCCAGTTGTAGATGGCATTTTTGGATGTTAAAGTAACTCAGGCTAAAGCTATTTCAATATCATTTCTCAAATTATGCTGCAGCCCCTCCTGTAACCTGAGAACTTTCCTGAATAAGTCATACAATATAATCAGTTATAATATTTATAATTTTTAACAAAATGGAAGGTGAGAAATGGAATGCACATTGTGTTTAGGGTATCTAACTGAATTTAACTCCTTCGCTAAGAAATGATTTGTTTTTTTAAACATTTATTCTAAAATGAATCTTCCATATGGATATTTGTCTCATTATTTTTAAAGCATTGATTTTAAAGGAAAACAGAGTCTACAGTAGCTTGTTTTCATTATCATGTTTAAATATTCTTTCAGCTCCCTTGGAAATCATTGACTAGCATTATTGAATATTATTACATGTGGAAAACTACTGACAGATACGTGCAGCAGGTAATTTTTTTCATATTGTTACCAATGTTATGCATATTGTTTTTAATGCATATTACAAATATTATGAACTTTCTGTTTATTTCTGTATTTCTTAATAATATACTTAATTGTAAATTTGTTTGCTTTTATCTTTTCTAGACTATTTTAAACTATATGGTTTCATATCTTTTAAGATAGTAATTTTATGATTTTAGTCTTAATATTGCCTTGATATCACATTTCATTATGATAAATATTTTGGAAAGATGACCGTGAGAGATACTGCAAGAGAGGCATTCTTTTCTTGCTTGTAACAGGTGCTTCATCTTTGAGTGTAGTTGACAGGAATGTCCTAAGATGTGATGCTATCACAAACCTTTTGAACAAGTTATTTTTATGACATATTGAAAATTTAGACTAATACCATCAAGTAATGTCACTTGCAGTATTTTTTAAAAGACTTTTTGAATCCTTCTTGCATGACATTTGTGTGGCTATATCCCCTAATTCTTTGACCTTAACTGTGTTCATTAATATTACTAGTTTGATGTTTTTGGTACTAGACAAAGTAATAGTACTTTATATTTTTGCTCCAAATTTGTACCAAAATTTCTGTTTTGGTACTATACTAAATTTGGTACAAAATTTTAATTTTTTTTTTTTTTTTTAATACCTGGGCTGGAGATTGAACCCAGGACTTGTATATAGGAACGACTTGAACTACATCTGCTCCCCCAAAATTAATTTTTAAAGCAGGGAATCATTTTATTTTTGAGTTCTTCTCAAATGCCTCTAACTCTCTCAGTTATTTTCTTTTGAATAAGATTACTTTTGGGAAAAGGTACATTTTCTGAAATGACCTCAGTCAGTACTGTTTTATATCCATCTAATCACATGTCAGAACTGGTAAAGGAGGGGACATAGATATTTAACACAGACATTATTTTTCCTAAGTATTTGATTACACAGTTGGATGTTTTCAAAATGCATTTTAAGGATCACTTTTTTTAAAAAAAGTGCCATATGAGTTGTTATGTTGTTGAATAGAGAATAGTGAATAGGTAGCCATGACTTGTTGAAAAATTTCCAGTGTCAGCATCATACATAATTCAAAAAGTACTTATTTCAAACAATTTAAATAGAGTAAAGATCGTGTGTTCTAGACACTTGTGTTATTCAAATAAAAAAGGGTCCCTAAAGGTAGTGAAAATAATGGCATCACGGATGGTTAGAAAATGTTTAGACAAAATCATTTCCAAAATTTCAACTCTCTAAAATTTTCAAGTTGTTCCCCTAAATGTTTTTGTTTTCTACTCATTGGGGAAATGAAGGATTGCCTTAAATTCTGCTTTGTCTTATTTTTGGATGTATACTGTTATTTTATTTTCCTTCATAAATTTATTTGTATTTGTTATTGTGTTGGTCAGTCCCTGGGATTGATTATATAATCTCTTTCCCATTCCTTTCCTTGTATTTGGCTTCTAATTGGTTCCAATAAAATCCAAAGTGAGTTCAGCCAAGCTTCAAAGTTTACTTCATTTCTACCAACATTGAGGGCTGGAGGAGGCAGAGGTGTCAATCCTTACTTAATTCCATGTAGACTAGTTACTATCACTTTCTATTGGCTGGATGTAGAACCTAATCATCCCTGAACATTTTTCTAAAATGAAAGATTATTTATTTTCCTCCCAGAAGAGCAAATATGGAATAAAATATAATGAAATTTTAAAATTAAAAAATGACTACTTTGAAAGTCTTATGTATTCACCGTGGAGGAATGGGAAATGGAGTTGTTCATTGATTTGTTTTTAAAATATATCCCTAAAATTATTAATACTTGTAGTTCTGTACCTCCGAATCTAGTGACTTTTCTTGGAAGTTAATGCAGTGTAAGAGTTTGCATATGATAGAAAAGCCTGCTTTACAATGGCAAGCTTTAAATTATTATGCTTTGATATTTAATTTTCTTGTGATTTTTAAAAGATGTTAAGGTGGTTATTATTAGACATTCAATATAAAATATTTTATCCATCTTTTGAATTAGAAACGTCTAAAAGCAGCAGAAGCCGAGAGTAAACTGAAACAAGTATATATCCCTACTTAGTAAGTAATGGAAATCTCTTATTTATCATCTTGTTAATTATATCAGTACAAAATATGTCATTTTGTTTAGTTTCAGCCAAATTTGTGAAGTTCTTTGTGTGTCTTAATTTCTTCCTCTGTAAAGTATGTGACTTGGTTTTCATTACACCACTACCATGATTTTATAGAAAGAAAAACCAACTGGTGAAAAACTCTGAGGTAGACTAATATACAGACCAGGGGAAGGATGTCATGTACTGCATTTCCATCAACTATATACTATGTATATACACATACAGAGATATGTATCTGCTAGCTTAGGTTCTTTTGTGAATAAAAATGAAATTTATCACAAATTTCTGTGTCCTGCTCCAAGATTATTCTCACTCTTTGAGCTCAGTACAGTTGTTTTATACCTAGTCTTTTGGTTACTGAATTTAGATATATTACTTAATACATATTCTTATATATGGGAGGCCTTGGGGACATTAAATTGTGACTTTTACCTCAAGGCAAATAACTGGTTTAATTTGAAAAGCTTGTAATTTAGAGATCCATAATTTTTATTCAGAGCTGTAATATCCTTTCTACAGAGTTGTTTCAAATTATGTATTTTATTTGACTAATTTATATAGGAGCCACTCCCCAAAGAAAATACTATTGTGATGTGTGTGCCTTAGATTTTCAAATGCAAGCATACCAGCTTTCTTATACTTCACAGTGCTGTCACCATCAAAGGGAAAGTACATTTATGCAGTTTTGACTAAGTAACCCAGATAATTGTTTCCATTCCACTTTGCATTTACTTTGGAACCTTAATCTAAGTCAGAGATCAGGAACTTATAGTCAGTGGGCCAAATCTTACCTACCACCTGTTTTTTTTGTAGTTTTATTGGAACATAGCCATGTGCATTCATTTATGTGTTGTCTCTGTGCACTTTCATGCTACAACAGTTGATTTGAGTGGTTGCAATAGAAATTATATTACTCACAAGACCTGAAATATTTACTGTCTGATCATTTTGCCAATCCCTGGTCTGAGTGTGAATAACTTTCGGTGCTCAAGACAGAGTTTCTAATCATGCTTAAAAAAGATAGAAAATAAAATAATTTTTTAAAAATTATTTACATAAATAGTAGATATGCAGCTGCATTATTGAGTTAGATAAGAATGTGAGTCCTTTGACAAATTTCCCAATTAACGCTAAGATAGAATAAAACAAATAATAGGTCAAGAGTTTTTCAGTCATTCTATTGAATAGCCTCCTGTGTGCTAAATACTCTTTGAGTACTAGAGATAGAAGGGTTAAGAAGACAGACTGTTCTCTGGAGCTTATATTCTAGGGTGAGGGAGACAGACACTAACTAACTAGCCACCCAATGTGATGAGTACTATGGTGAAGAAGAGTCGCTTCTGTGGGAGTTTATACTGGGGGACCAGGCTCGATTGATGCCACTACAAAAGCTTCCTTAAGGAAAGGAGTTTGTGTGAACTCTAGAGGATGAGGAGGAATTAACCAGGTAGTGGAGGCTTTCCAGGCCAGTGGGATCCTGAGGTGGGAAGGTACAGAGTCCTTTGATGGATTTCCCACGATTGAGGAGCTGAGAGAAGGGCATTGTGGCCGGAGTGAAAAGAGAAGTGGTGAGCCATGGGAGGCTAGTACAGTAGGCAAGGTTGAAGAGTCTGACCCATCTGAAGAACAGTGGAAATGAATGTTAAAAAAATATAATGATCAAATCTGCACTTTCAGAAGATCACTGGCTATATTTTGGAAAATAGTTTAGAGGAGGGAGTGTAAGACTGGATGTAGGGAGACCAATTGTAAAATTCTTGCAGAGGAAAATGATACTAGCTTGACCTAGAGTAGTAGCCCTGGACTGTTTGGAGGTTGCAAGGATAAGCCTCCGGTTTCTGGCTCTTACAGCTAGGTGGATGCTATTCTCCAAGCTAAGAAACTGTGCCAGAGAATCAGGTTAAGACATGTTGAGTTTGCACTATCAAAAAAAGTGGTGTTAAATAAGCTGTCAGATATATTGGTTTTAAACTCAGGGGAAACTGGTTTTTGCTAGGGATACAAATTTGAGCTACATCAGCATATAATACTGTATTTGAAGCCATACATGAGATTTCCTGGAAAGAATACTAAGAGAAAAGACCTTGGACCAAGCCTTGAGTAAATCAGTATTTATAGATGCGATAGAGTAGGGTGGCTGTCAAAGGCTAGGGAGATGGATTGCCTAGAAAGCTAAGAGGAAACCAAAGGAAACCAAACTTCACAGACGCTGAGAGAGGAGTATACTTAAAGGAGGGAGTGAGATTAACAGGGTCAAATGCTGGTGAGCTGGCAACATGGGGGTCCTTGGTAATCTTTAATGGAACGGTGAGGACTGTATACGAGCCGAGGAAATGCAGGCTGTGGATGTTTGCAGCTCTCAAGAAAACTGGCTGGGAAGAGCAGTGAGCTCTTGGCTTTAAGGGGAAGGATGGGATAGGGTGTAATGATAGAGTGTTTTTAAATGGGAAAAATATGTTTCAGAGTTAATAGGAGGGTCCAGGAGAGGGAATCTAGTGTACAGATTCCCAAGAAGGTGGAGAAGTGGTATCTAGAGCACAGATGAGAGGACGGATGGTTGGGTGTGAAGACAAAAGGAAGGGCAATTTCACAATGAATCTTAAGAAACATTTTTGTATGTTTGTCTTACAGTAAAGTTTTATTCACATTGTCACAATGACATTAATCATTTGTCCTCTGAGATTTCTGTAGGTACTTGATTTTGCAGAACATATTTTTAATGATTCTCATGTCTATATTCAGACTTTGCATTCTTATTTTTCTTTTGTGATTATTATAATTAAGGTCAGTGGTTTATTTATTCAGTCAGATAACATCCTGGATTCAGTTGAACAACTAAATTTGTTTTATTATCATTATTTTTTCAGGCAGCTCAACTGTAAATTTGTTTTAGCTCTTTTCAACACATATTTAACCCTGGGTTAAATGTCAGGATTTTTCATTTTTTGAGAACCCTTTTGGCATTATATCAGTCATTTGTCTTTAAGGGATGATCATTTCTACCTAGATATAGTAGGTTTTTTTAAAATAAAAAATGTTACAACATATCATGCTTGGAAATCTTAAGTCATTCCAAGTCACCCTTTTTCATTTTGTATGTTTTCAGCTGAAAATGTAAGAAGAGAAACACATTCTGCCTCGATTAAAACCAGTTTGTCTCCTAAATTCCATTGCTGACAGAGATAACTATAAATAACAGCCCTATTTATAGACTAGGAAAGTCAGTGCTCATAGAGGTTAAATGATTTCTTGGGGCAGTGGGCAGGGGGAGAGTGTCATTAAGAGTTATAACAGAGTCAAAAAAAAAAAAAATCCTAAGTCAGTTCTTTGTCATCAGCTCTGCCTTCCTACTTTACAGACCAGGTTTACACATTCGATTTTGACTGGTAAATGGAATTGTGAGAATGGGAAACAGAGCAAAGAGGAAACCCCTGAGCTGATTCTAGACTCAAGTGTCTTGATAGTCATGAGCTCTCGTTACTTCAGTAGCCATAGAAAGATAGAATATAGTACACTTTTATTCATTTAGCATTCATTTCTAATAATTTGCTAATTTATTTTGCTTATTTTCTGTCTTCCTCCTCTAGAATGAAAGCTCCTTGAAGTCAGGGAATTAGTTTACAAGGCACTGAATAAATCTCTGTTAAATGAACCATGAGTTTATTGATGACATCCATGTGCCTAGAACCTGTGCAATATTCTTGAGCCTGGCTTACAAGCAGGAGGAGTTAGTTAGAGAGGTAGGGAGAAGTTAGCTATGCTATCTCTGAGAAATTTGTATGTAGGCTTCTCATAGACTCCTTTTTCCTCCTCCTTCTAAAAAATATTTTCTTTTAAAAAAAATTTTTGTAAACTCTCAAAATACCTTTCTTTGTTTTTCTAATTACAAATGCCATATAATCTTCCTCAGTTAAAATTCAAACATAATAGAAGTTGATTACCATGAGCAATCAAAAGCCCCCTGACATGCTTATGTCTCTGTAGATACACTTCTCTTGAACATGTTGCATGTTTCTTTTGTGAAGCTGCATTGAGAGTCAGCAGCTCACACCAGCAGCGAGAATGTGGCTGTGCTTTTCTCTAAACCCTCTGGCCCAGGGACAGCACTGTTCGAAGGGCCCTGCCTTTGGCTTTATTTGGTCCAAAAAATTGTTTCATTTTCTCAGGAGAATTTATCATTATAAGTCATAAAGCTTAATAACCTCTATCTTTCAAAAGCATCAGAGAGTATTCTAAGTAAATTGTATTTGGGTAGAGAAGAGATTTAGCTGTTTATTTGTGAGTGGCAGTCTAAGAGTTCAGTTTTTACTAAACACACCTTTGTTTTGTAAAGATGAGTAGTTTGGGCTCATTTTAACATCTTGCATTTAGCAGTTTATTTCTTCTTCACCAGACATTTAAAAATGTTTGTTTGTGTGCAGTTAAGATTAATCAGTGATGAGATCAAGAGCCTTTTGCCTTGTTATACAAATCATTTTATCACCTCACTTTACATTTCATCGAAAGCAGCAAACCAAATCCCAACCAAATATCCACCAGCAACAGCAAACCTGGCGCTGTGAATGGAGCCGTGGGGACCACATTCCAGCCTCAGAATCCCCTCTTAGGGCGAGCCTGTGAGAGCTGCTATGGTAAGTCTCCTCCAGCACTGCTGTCTTTTCTCAGGTGAGGCCTGTCCTTGGCTAAGTGCAGGGAGCTTTGCTGCCACTGTGGGCTGGGAACTGTGGAGCAGCTGACTTGGTAGTGTAGATGGTCATGGCACTTGGGCAGAAGGCAGAATAATGTACCCTCAGAAAAGAATAGATGCCCAACGTCAACTTCCTTCTGGAGCAAAGGGACCATTGCTTGCACACTTATTATGTACCAGGCACTAAATTTAGACATTGGATTTCCTTTGATTTGCTTCTGTGGGGTCCCATGTTGGTTAAGTATTCCACAGCCGTGTTTCCTAAATTCAATTCAGACTTGTTGTTAGCTTTACGCAAACCATGGTCCCGTGATATGTACCAAATCCTCTCTTGGAGTTTCTCAGTGTAATTCTATAGGAAAGACCTGTGTGTGGTTAAGCTACCGTTTATCGTTCTCAGTCGAGGTTCCCTCAGAGCACCAGTTTGGGAGATGCTGTTCTGTGACATTTGCTCTTGGCCACAAGGCTCCGCTGTGCTTAACCCTGTGGAAACCTACTAGAGGCGGTGTCAGTGTTAGATTATGTTTGCCCTGGATGTTAAATGGGGTTGTTAATAAGGACTGTTAGGTATTTGGTATACTTACATGTTTATTTAAATCTCAAGCAATAGTTTAATCTCTTATTGGGGCATTGGTGATGTTCTCATCTGTGTTTCCTTTCAGTCAAAGTGACCCGGAGTGGGAGAGAAAAAGAAACCAATGTTTGTTGAAAGTCTCCTTGTTGCCAGGTTTTGCTTCCCGCCAGCTATTTGGGCATAGATGGAGCCTACTACCTTGAGGATATAGGACTGAGGGAAGCTTGCGAGCCTCCTCCATGTTCCACACCAGGCTTCAGCATTACAAAAGCCTTTTAAGACCAAATCATATAATTATCTCTCCTGATTTCAGGGAAGGTGTGAGCCAGACAAATTTCTGACTTCATAGAAATGGTACATGGGGATGTGTCTAACCATTTTCTGCACCATGGGAGCACAAAGGGAAATAATTTGTGGAAAATTAGACTCTTTGGGTCAAAATTTTACATGGGTAGCATCATAGTTGTCTTTGAATTGGGAATTCTTCGATTTTGAAGCTCATTTAATTTAAATAAAAATAAAAAGAATGCTGCAGACAAACTGTAGTAGATTAAAATGTCTTATTTTGGTCTTACAAATCCCTTTTACACTCATGTAGTCTCACATATCCCTTTAAATATTTATTTTGTCATTTTTATGTGTGCATTACAAATAAGTGATTTTAGTCTATCATAAAATGTAGTTTAATATAAATATATAAGATCTATCTTTATAGAAAGGTAGAATTTGGTGTTTTCTGTCTATCAAACAATACTCAATTTTAATTGGATTTGAGTAAATTAAGGAGAAAGTCATTTGTAGACAAATGCTAAAATGACATGTCATGATTAGTTTGGGTGAAGATGTATATTATAATATGAGTGAAATTTTATATTCAGAAACCAAAATAGATCCACGACCTAATATTTAGAATTCCTAAAATTGTGCTTAAGAAAAATTAACTCAATTATTTTTAAATTATAAGACCAAAGACTCTTCCAAAAATAACAAACGGTGGGTGTACAATATTATCTCCAGTAAACTAAAGGCAGTTTGAATAAAATGGTCACTGTATTTTCTCTTTTTGATACTGGTTTGTGAAATATTAGTCAAAACCTTGCAGTGCTGTATGAACATTTTGATCTGACGAAGCTAATTTGCAGATCTGGAGAAGAATATTCTGAGGCAGCTCACAGAATTACAATTTTTATGCACCTCATCAACTTCTGTGTCAATGTCAGTGTTTTCTATCTTAAACTTCTGATCCATGGTGGGAATACTTTAAATGTGATTTAAAATTTAGTAATTTAAACTGTAAAACAAAACTAACACAGACCTGCAGTGTTCAACTGAGTTTCTAAGCCTAAGCCTGCTGTGACCTCAGCTACAAATACTCACTTGATATGTATTCATAGTCTTGAAAGATTTTCTGGTTTCAAAGGGAGAAACATTTAAATAATTATTTTGCCTATTGGTTAAAGTAAAGGAATGGAAAACAGATACCAAATACCGTTCCTGCCTTTATCAATGGGACTCCTCTGTGCACCTTAAATATTCTGGGGGTTTCTGAATCGTAGGTTTGGAAACCTTGATGCAGATCTTTAAAATCTAAGAGTAATAATACCTTTTTGAGAACTTATATCCAGAATTTTACACAGTGAAGAATATAATATCAGCGGCACAACACATAATATACTGTGCCTCTCTAATGAGTCTTGAAAAAATATGTCTATACTATACTTTTATATTTGGATTTTAAGTGAGGGAAAGAAAAATAACATTGTAAACTAAAGATGGCTTTGGAGTGTTTTTGAAATATTTGATTATATTTGTATTGATGTTACAAATTAATGATACAGCATTTTTTTTTATCCCTTCCCCCCTCCATCTTTAGCTACACAGTCTCATCAATGGTATTCTTGGGGCCCACCGAATATGCAGTGTAGATTATGTGCAACTTGTTGGCTATATTGGAAAAAGTATGGAGGCCTGAAAATGCCTACCCAGTCAGAAGAAGAGAAGTTATCTCCCAGCCCAACTACAGAGGTACATAATGTCATGTTTGTCAATGGCTAGATCACTCCTGGGAAATGGAAGTTCAGTATAGGGTAATATAAAAACATACAGGAAAGCAGATGTGGCTCAAGCAGTTGAGCTCCCACCTACCACATGGGAGGTCTGTGGTTTGGTTCCCAGTGCCTCCTAAAGAAGACAGCAGGCTGGCACAACGGGCAAGCATGGCAAGCTGACACAATAAGATGACGCAGCAAGAGACACAAGAAGAAAAACATAATGAGAGACACAACAAAAGCAGGGAGCAGAAGTTCCCGGTAAGACTAGCAAGACGGCAAGCTGACGTGATGGGCAGGCACGGCAAGCCGACACAACAAGATGATGCAACAAGAGACACAAGAATAAAAAACATAATGAGAGACCCAACAAAGCAGGGAATGGAGGTGGCTCAAGTGATTGGGCGCCTCCTTCCCGACATCAGAGTTCCCGAGTTCAGTTTCTCGTGCTTCCAAAAGAAACAAGGAAGACAAAAAGACACAGCAAGTGCAAACAGCAAGGGGGTGGGGAGAAATAATCAATCAATCAATCAATCAATCTTTAAAAACAAACAAAGCTATTTTCGTAGCTAAACATTGCAACACAATGCTTAGAGTAGGTATGCAGAAAGGAGTGAGGACAAATCAAATTTTCTCAGGTATTCAAAATATTGTTCTTTTGAGATTACTCAGACAAAGGAAGAATAATATGTGTGGGAGGTGTTAGTGTAAACAGAGAGCTTACAGATTGAATATTTGTTTTAATTTCTATTTTGGAAACTCTTTGCAACCTTTTAAATACTGTTGAAAAAATGTGAGTTATTACATAAAATAATATAATTAATACAAATTGAGTCTCAGGATTCTAATATTAAAATAATAAAAGAAAATATTAAAATAATAAAATAATAATGATTTTTTTTCTATTGTGAATGTGATTTTGTTTTATTTTTTTAATTGAATATGATCACAGAACTATTAGAAAGGCTTCCCATTCTCTCATTCCCAGGGCCTTGTTCCTAACTAGAATAAGTTACTCTGAGGACATCATCAATTTTAGACTGTTCCAGTGGGTAACACCAGCCTGTGTATAGTATTCAGTCAGAGTACCTGGCTCCTCAGGCTTTTCTACAAACACAGGAGCAGAGAAAGCTGGTAGAAAACAAGGGATAGCTCAGAGAATGTAACCATGCTTTTGTGATCCAGATATAACACAAAAATGATTTCTTTTGTTCTTATCCATGTAACAGTCCCAACTTTGCTACAAAAATTCCTGGTTGGTATTTCTTTTCCTTTTTTTTTTATTTAAACAAATTGATTTTATTGATACATGTTAATAAAGCATACAATTCATCCAAAGTGTACAATCAGTCGTATTTGGTATAATCACATAGTTGTGCATTCATCACTTCAATCATTATTAGAGCATTTTCATTATTTCAATAATAATAATAAACAAAAAACAAACAAAATTCTTCACCTCTCAATCTCTGTTTCCTCTGCTGTACATAGCTGCTATTTCTGGTTATTCTGGCACAATTATTTATTTATTAAACATTTTTACTGAGATATATTCATATACCGTACGATTTATCCAAAATGTATAATCAATGGCTTTTAGTATAATCATAAGTTGTACATACATCACCACAAAAAAATATTTAGAACAATTTCATTACTCCAAAAAAGAAAAACTCCACACCCCTTAGCATTCCTTCCCCAGCCATACATAACCACTAATCTCATTTCATCTTTATAAATTGATTTATATTTACATTTTTTTTAAACAAATCAATTTTATTGATATGTATTAATAGAGCATACAATTCATCCAAAGTGTACAATCAATGGTATTTGGTATAATTACATAGTTGTGCATTCATCACTTCAATAATAAGAGCATTTTCTTTATTTCAATAACAATAATAGTAAACAAATAAACAAGAAAGTTCCTCACCTCTCAATCTCTCTCTGTTTCTCCTGCTGTGCATAGCTGTATATTTACATTTTATATAAATGGACTCATACAATATGTCGTACTTTGTGTCTGGTTTCTTTCACTTAGCATAATGTTTTTTTGGTCTGATATTAACATTTTGTAGTATTATACATTTGTTCAGCTTCAGAAAAAACGGTCTTATTTTGGATTCTTAAGATCAATTCAAAAACAAAGTATAGGGGAGTGGGTGTAGCTCAGTGGTTTGAGTACCTGCTTCCCATGTACAAGGTCCCAGCTCCGGTCACTTCCCCCCACCTTCCTCCCAAAATGTGCATACTTTTTAATTCTCTATAATATTGAGGGTAGGGTACTAAGTTATAGACACTTCAGTGGAAGATTTAAAATTTGTACTTTTTTTTGAGCATGATGCAAGTAGTACTGTGTTGTGACAAGTTCTGTTCCATAAGTCTTTGCTGCTTTCTGATTTTGCAGGATGCCCGCGTCAGAAGTCATATGTCCCGCCAGGCCATGCAGGGAATGCCAGTCCGAAACACTGGGAGTCCAAAGTCTGCAGTGAAGACCCGCCAAGCTTTCTTCCTTCACACTACATATTTCACAAAATTTGCTCGTCAGGTCTGCAAAAATACCCTCCGGCTGCGGCAGGCAGCAAGACGACCGTTTGTTCCTATTAATTATGCTGCCATTAGGGCAGAATGTAAGATGCTTTTAAATTCTTAACCTTATGTGTTGTGCTTCTGACCATTTTCTGTCTTTCCCTTTCTC
>JAQZBX010049380.1:0-19936 GCA_029593785.1 Cabassous unicinctus
TGGGAGGAAGTTCACCTGAACATACATACAAGGTATATAAAATTGTTTAAATGTTCACAGGACATAATCACAGTGGGTGGGGAATCACTCAATAAATTAAAGAATACTGAATTCCCATCCTGGAGAGATCTGACACATTTTTCAAGGGAGCAGCAACAATACCCCAAGTGCAGGGGCAGTGTTTGACAAAGGATGATGATCCACTGATGGGCCCATATTATTGATAACTGGCCTTAGGAGTCTTAGCTCTTGAAATTGAAACTCAGCCTATTGTTATGGGGTGCCTAATAGTTGCCACCTGAAAGCCCCCTTGTTCCTCAAATGTGGCCTCTCTCTAAGCCAAACTCAGCATATGAATGCATTACCTTCCTCCTAGCATGGGACATGACTCCCAGGGATGAGCCTCCCAGGCAATGAGAGACTACTACCAAGTACCAACTGGCAAAACAACTGAAAAAAGACCTCAAATAAAGGGGAAAGATAAAGATTAATGGGTTCATAGGGCCCAGAGACTTCAAAGTGAGTCGGGAGGTCATCCCAGAGGTAATGATTATGCACATCTCAGTACGACCTCATAGGCTTCCAAAGTGGATATCACCCCAAATAGAGGGTCTCCTTATGGTTCTGGAGACACCCAGACCCTATGTCATGGCAGATAGCTCCAGAGTTGGTGCATTATCAGGTGGTGGTACTTTGGAATCTGTACTCCTGAAAGTGACAGAATTGGACTCAAATATGTCTTCCCTGCACATGGTTCAACTGTCTCTTCTATGCAAACTTATACGTGGTGCTGGAGTCTCTAAGTGCACATCCAGAGACTGGAGTATTTGGGCTGTCCATGTGCCAGCTGGGCCCAGAATCTCAGTAGAGCTGCAACTCCTACTCTACAGCTCACTGGACTTACCCAGGACATCTGGTGGGGAGATGATGATGGACAACAGCCATCCCAGGGAATGGAGAGAGTCTGCAGCTGCAGGCAGGATAATCCCATCCATCTTATCCAGGGGATATAAGTCCCCTCTCAATTAGAGGTGGAGTGGACATCACCATCCCAGACTCCTCAGGATTGTGGGAAGAGCTATGGACTAGAGTTGACTTACAGGTATTCTGTTATAGACATATTGTGATTCAAGCAATGGAAGAAATTACAACATTAATGTGGAGCCAGTGGACACTGGACATTCTGGGAGCAGGGAGAGGGAAAAGCAGTTGTAATACAGGAGATTTTTGTGACTTGTGAATTATCCTGAGTGACATTGCAAAGACAAATATAGGCCATTTATATCATCCTATAATATGTAGAACTCTGTGGGAGACATTGTGGTTTACAATGCGAACTATGGTCCATGCTTACTGGTAAAGCCCCAGGATTTGTATATCCATTGCAAGTGACAGGCCACACTAATGAAAAGTGTTTATGTGGGAGGTTGTGGGAGTTGTGGGAGGTGGGGCTTATGGGAATCCCTATAATTTTTGTGTAACATTTATATAATCTAAGTATCTTTAAAAAAATAAAAGAAATTTATTTAAAACAATAAATAGATAAAATAGACTTTATGTGACCAAAAGATTTTAGACTACATAGTCAGAACAGAGTGTGTTCCAAAGTGTATTTGAAATATAGCCTTAGTTTAATGAAGACATTAAGTTATAATTCAAACAGCATCCTGACAATCAGAAAAGACAATTTTATTTATATTTATATCTGTTATTATAATTGCTATAAAAGGATATTAAATTTTTTAAAATCACAAGATCATCTCTGTAGATGCAGAAGGAACATTTGACAAAATACAGCACACTTTCCTGATGAAAACATTCCAAAAGATAGGAATAAAAAGAAACTTTCTGAACATTATAAAGTGTATATATGAAAAACAGAGAGTCAACATTATATTCAATGGTGAAATCCTAAAAGCTTTCCCTCTAAGATTGGGAACAAGACAAGGATGCCCACTATCAACAATTATATTTACCATTGTCTTAGATCTACTTGCTCGAGTATTGAGGCAAGAAAAAGATATAGAAGGCATCCAAAGTGGAAAAGAAATAGAAAAATTTCACTATTTGTAGATAACATGATCCTATACAGAGAACACCCTGAGAAATCTACAACAAAGCTTCTTAAACATATAAAGGATTTCAGTAAAATTGCAGCCTATAAGATCAATGCTCAAAAATCAATAGTATTTCTGTACACCAATAATGAGCAAACTGAGGAGGGAATCAAGAAAAAAATACCTTTTACAATAAGAACTAAAACTATCAAATACCTAGGAATAAATTAACTAAAGGTGTAAAGGACTTATATTGAGAAAACTACACAACACTATTAAAGGAAATCAACGAAGACTTAAATAAATTGAAGAATATTCCCTGTTCATGGATAGGAAGACAAAACATCATCACGATGTCTACGCTACCCAAACTAATCTACAGAATCAATGTAGTCCCAATAAAAATCAACACTGTATTTTTTAATGAATTGGAAAAACTAACTACAAAATTTATTTGGAAAGGTAAGAGGCTTCGAGTTGCCAAAGACAAATTGAAAGAGAAAAATGAAGTTGTAAGTATGACACTACCCGACTTTAAAACATACTACAAAGATACAGTGGTCAAAACAGCATGGTATTGGTATAAGGGTAGACATACTGAACAATGGAACCAAATTGAGAGTTCTGATATAGATCCTCACATATAGAGTCATGTGATATTTCACAAGGCCACCAAGCAAATTCAGTTGGGAGAGAATGGCCTCTTCAAAAAATGGTGCTTGAAGAACTGGATATCTATATCCAAAAGAATGAGAGAGGAACACCATCTCACACCTTAAATAAAAATCAACTCAAGATGGATCAAAGATCTACATATAAGGGCCAACGCCATAAAGACCTTGGAAGATAATGTAGGGAAGCATCTACAGGACCTTGTATTAAGACATGGTTTCATGACTTCACAACCAAAGCATGACCAGCAAAAGAAAAATTAGATAAATGGAATCTCCTCAAAATTAAAAATGTCTGCACCTCAAATCACATTATCAAGAATGGAAAAAAGCATCCTACCCAATGGGAGAACATATGTGGCAACCATATATCTAATAGGAGACTAATATTCTGCATATAAGAAGAAATCCAATACTTCAAAAATAAAAAAGACAAATAACCCAGTTAAAAAATGGGTAAGTGACCTGAAAAGACACTTCTCTGAAGGAGAAATACAAATGGCTAAAAGCACATGAAAAGATGTTCAGCATTTTTAGCTATTAGGGAAATGCAAATCAAAACTACAATGAGATACCTACCATCTTACATGCATTAGAATGGCAGCTATTAAAAAACAGCAGACTATTAATTTTTGGAGGATGTGGAGGAATCAGAACCCTCATCCACTGCTGGTGGGATTGTAGAATGGTCCAGCTACTATGAAGGACAGTTTGGTGGTTCCTCAGAAAACTCACTATACAACTTCCACATGATCCAGAGATTTCACTGCTGGGTATATACCCTGAAGAATTGAAAGCAAAGACATGAACAGATATATCCACATCTTGTTCATAGTGGCATTGTTCACTACTGCCAAATTTGGAATCAACCCAGGTACCCATCAACAGATGAATGGATAAACAAAATGTGGTACATACATACAATGAAATATTACTTAACTGTAAGAAAAATAAAGTGCTAACACATGGGATAACATGGGTGAATCTCGAAGACCTTATGTTGAGTGAAGCAAACCCAACATTGAAGGATGAACAGCACATTACCTCACTGATATGAATTAAGGAATTTGAGCAATCTCAGAGAGTTATTGTCTGTTAGATAGGTTTATAACAAATAGAAAGAGAAGAGAAGTTTGTGAGCCATCACCCATATGAATGTAATCTATGGTAAAGTGATAGTGTAGTTGCGTATTATTGGGTCTTGCAGGGTTACCAGGTGGGTAGATTGAGAAGGGTGGGTCAGATGGTCCAGGATAATGGGGGAAGGGTTGGGAGAGGGACCAGGTGAACACTGGGGATTTGTGGGTATGTGGTGGAAAGTACAGAGGTGGGAATGCTCTGATGGCAAAATGACAAGGAAGGGTCACTGGTTTAGGGTGATGTTTGGGGGGGCATTCAGGACATGGCACACCTAGAGCAGGCTTCTAGGGAGTTTGTGAGTATTCATTCTGTCATAATATGTGGTATCAGTGGGTGGAGACCCATATAATGAATGGGAAGTGGTTGAAATCCCATCTTTGTGAGGACCGATTTGTTCAGAAATAGAAAGGCAGGAGTCTCTCAAGAGCAAGGATGGTTCCTAATAAGGGAGGACAAACCAGTGTGTCAAGACCTCTTGTTGCATGTAACCACGAATCTTGCCATCCAACGAGTCAAGCCAGGGTTCATTGTGGGCCCCAGGGCAATGGGGTGGGAGGAATAGAATAGATCAAACAGGGTGTATTTAGTCATCTGTGGAAATGTTCTTCATTAACATACAATGATGGACATAGGACATGGCAAATATCATCAAACTTTATAAAAGTATACAGTCTAAAATGTAAACCATAGCATAAACCATTGACAATGTTTAGTAGCTATGATTCATAATTTGTATATCAGCTACCATCCACATATAAAAAGATATTAATATGGGGGGAGGAAAGGGGGAGGATTTGGGGTATATGAGAGTCTCCTGTATTCTGTGTGTGACTTTGCTGTGACCTAAAACTTCTTTGAAAACAACATGAAAACACTGGGGAATTAGAGGGGGAATGTGCCATGGTACAGACTGGACACCAGATATTGCATTGATTTAAGGTAAAAGGTCAGAATTTTTAAAAAATATTTTTCTTTTTTCAATATCCCAATCTTTTCATTTTATTTTATTTTCAGTTTTTTTTAATTTTATGCATTTTATCTCTTACACTTAACATTATTATTTCATTTTCCTATTAATTGTATTCAACTATTGTAATGGCTTCATCTTTGAAGAAGCTTTGGATCAGAGAATGGTCACAACTGATGTGGGAGAGGATCATTGGCCTGGGGTGTCAGGGATGGGGGATATATGAGAGGAAGTTCACCTGAGCATAAATATAAAATATATAAAAATGTTCAAATGTTCATGGGGCATTGTCACAGTGGGTGGAGAATCACTCAATAAATGAGAGAATAATTAATTCCCATCCAGGAGAGCTCTGCCACATTCTCTAAGGGAGCAGCAACTGTCCCCCAAGTGCAGGGGCAGTGGCTGGCAAAGGATGATGATCCACTGATGTGCCCTTGATATTGATATCAAACCTTTGAGTCTTTGCTCTTGAAATTGAAATTTAGCCCATTGTTATGTGATGCCTCAGCGTTGCTTCATGAGAGCATCCTTGTTGCTCAAATGTGGCCTCTCTTAGCCAAACTCAGGCTATGAATGCATTACCTTCCTCCCAGCCAGGGATATCACTCCTGCAGATGAACCTCCCTGGCACTGAGGGATTGCTACCAAGTGCCAACTGGCAATGCAACTGGAAAAAGACCTTTACTAAAAGGGGGGAAAGGTAAAGACAAATGAGTTTATATGGCTAAGAGACTTCAAAATGAGTCAGGAGGTCATCCCAGAGGTAACGCTTATGCACATCTCAGTAGGATCCCATACAATTCTAAAGTGGATATCACCCCAAATAATGGTCTCCTCATGGCTTCTGAGGGCTGTGGAAACACCCAGATCAGATCCTATGTGAGGGTTTATAGCTCTGGAGTTTTATGCCTTGCCATTGGGCCCTACTTTGGAGTTTGAGCTTCTGAGAGTGACAACGTTGCACTAAAGTATGTCTTCTCTGCACATGGCTCATCTGTCCCTTCTAGTAAACCAATAGTTGGTGCTGGAGTTTGTAGGTGTACATCCATAGACTTGAGTCTTTAGGCTGTCCATGTGCCATTTGGGCCTGGTACCTCAGTGGAGCACCAACTCCTACTCTACATCTAATTGGACTCATCCAGGACAACTGGAAGAGAGATGATGATGGACCATGGCCATCCCAGGGAATGGAGAGTGTCTGCAGCTGCAGGCAGGATAATCTCATTCATCTTCCCAATGGTATATAAGCCCCCTCTCAATTGGAGGTTGAGTGGACATCATCATCCCAGACTTTTCAGGATGGGGAAATAGCTATGGACTAGAACGGGCTTATTGTTGTTCTACTATAGACATATTGTGATTCAAGCAATGGAAGAAATTGTAACATTGATGTGGAGCCAGTGGCCACTGGAGGCACCGGGGACAGGGAGAGGGAAAAGTAGTTGTAATACAGGGATATTTTCAGGTCTTGGGAATTGTCCTGAGTGATATTGCAATGACAGATATATGCCATTTTATGCCATCATATGCTATGCAGAACTGTGTTGGAGAGAGTGTGGTCTGCAGTGTGAACTACGGTCCATGATAAATGGCAAGGCCCCAGGATGTGTTTATCAGTTGCAGTTAATATGCCATAGTAATAAATGATGTTTATGTGGGAGGTTGTGGGAGTTGTTTGAGGTGGGGCATATGGGAATTCCTATATTTTTTGTGTAACACATGTAATCTAAGCATCTTTTTAAAAACTGAAAGAAATTATTTTAAAAAATAATAGGGAAATTTTGGGGAAAATACAGCATGTATATATATATTTTTTTTCATTTTACTCTTTCTATTCCACTTTTTTTCTTATTCTTCTGTACTTCTTATGATTTCTTATTCTTGTTTATTTATGTTCCTATGGTTTGTACAGTTCTTCTACTTTGAAAAATTACTATTACTATTATTCTTTTTCTCTTTTTATCTCTTTCCTTTTATTTGCTCCTAAATTTTTTTTTAAGGGAACATAGATAACAACAAGGAAATAGAAGAGGAATGAAGTGTCAAAGTGAAACGTTACCACATACACACAAACAACAAAAAAAATAAACTTTAAAAGAGAAGCTAACCAACTGAATAAACTCATCAAGATAAACAGATTCCTAGACACCAAAAAAATTACAAGCCATGCTAAGAAACAAGAAAATATAACTCAGTCTAATGAACAAACTGAAAAAACAGGAAGAGATGCAGAACATGGAACAACTAATCAGAGATGTCAAAACAAACATCATGAATCAATTTAATGAAGTTAAAGAAGAAATTAAGGATTTAAGAAAATATTGGGGAGCATTATGAAGAAATTGACAAGATGCATAAAACAATAATGGATATTATGTTTATGAATGGCAGAATGCAAGAAATAAAAAATAAAATGGAAGAACATAACAGCAGACTTGAACAGGCAGAGGAAATAATCAGCAATGTGGAAGACAGTGCAGCTGAAATCAGACAGGTAGTAGAACAGATGATTTAAAAAAATGGAAAAAATCCAGCAGGGACTTAGGGACTTGAATGACAACACATAATGCACAAGCATATTCATTATAGACATCCCAGAGGGAGAAGAGAAGGAAAACAGGACAGAAGGAGTGTTGGAGGAAATAGTGGCTGAAAATTTCCCAACTCTTTTGAGGGACATGGATGTACATGTCCAGAAAGGGCAGCACACCTCAAACACTATAATCCTAATAGGTCTGCCACAAGACATATACTTATCAAACTGTCCACAGCTCAAGATAAAGAGAGAATACTAAAAGCAGCAAGAGAAATGAGATCCATCACATATAAAGGAAGTTTGATAAGATTAAGGGCTGATTTCTCAACTGAAACCATGTTGGCAAGAAGGCAGTTGTATGACATAACTAAGGTGCTAAAAGAAAAGAAAACAACACTTCCAACGAAAAATTCACTATCCAACAAAGCTGGCATTCAAAAATGAGGGAGAGTTCAAAATATTCACAGATAAACAGAAATTAGGAGATTTTTAACAAGAAACTTGCCTTTCAAGAAATACTAAAGGGAGTTCTGTTGTTCAAAAGGAAAAAAAATAGGATAAAGAGTTGGAGGAGAGTGTAAGAACAACTAAAAAGGTAAAAAGTGAAATAACAACATATGGCATACATAAACCTAAAGAAAATATGGCTAATGTAAGTAATTCCTTGACAGTAATAACATTGTATGTTAATGGATTAAATTCACCAGGCAAGAGACACAGATTGGCCAAATGGATAAGGAAATATGACCCATCCTTATTCTGTCAACAAAAAACCCATGTTAGACTCAGGGATGCAAAGAGGGTGAAAGTGAATAGTTGGAAAACTACCTAACAAGCAAACAATAACCAAAAAGGCTGGGAGTAGCTATACTAGTATTGGGCAAAATGGACTTTAAATGCAAAACTATTGTAAGAGACAAGGAAGGCCACTATATAAAAATAGAAAGGGTAATCTATCAAGAAGAAAGAACAACATAAACATTGATGCACCAAATCATGGCTCCTCAAAATTCATGAGGCAAACATTGAAAAAACTAAGAGAAATAGATGCTTCTACAATTATAGTGTGGGACTTTAATACAACATTATAACCATTAGACAGAATATCATGACAGAGAATAAATAAAGAAACAAAGATCTTTAATAATACATTAGAGCATCTGGACCTAACAGACATACACAGAACATTACACACATTTACACTGGGATATACATTCTTCTTAAGAGTACATGGATCATTCTCCAGGATAGACCATATCGTAGAGCACAGAACATCTCTCAATGAATTCAGAAAGATTGAAATTATACAAAGTAATTTCTCTGACAACAATGGAATGAAGGTGGAAGTCAGTAAGTGGCAGAGAAGCAGATTAGGCACAAAGATATGGAAGTTAAACAACACACTTTAGACAATCAGTGCATAAAAGAGAAATTGCAAAAGAAATCAGTAACTACCTTCAAATAAATGAAAATGACAACACAACATATCAAAACCTATGGGATGCAGCAAAAGCTGTACTGTGAGGGAAATTCATAACCATAAATGCCAATATTAAAAAAGAAGAAAGAGCTAAAACTAAAGACCTAACTGCACACCAGGAGGAATTAGAAAAAGAACAACAAAGTAACTCTAAATATAGTAGAAAGAAGGAAATAACAAAGATTAGAGCTGACCTCAATGAAATTGAAAATAAGAAAGCTCTAGAAAAATAAACAAAACCAAAACTGGTTCTTTGAGAAGATTAATAAAATTGACAAACTCTTAGCTATTCTACCAAACAAATGAGAGAAGAGGCAAATACCTAAAATAAGAATTGAAGAAGGGCATATCATCACTGACCCCACAGAAATAAAGAGTATCATAAGAGGATATTTTGAAAAATTATATGCCAACAAGATGGAGAGCTTAGATGAAATGGAAAAATTCCTAGAAAAACACAAGCAGCCTTCATTGACAAAAGAAAGGGAGGGGTTAGGGTATATGGGAATCCTCTAAATTTTTGATGTAACATTTATGTAATTTAAGGTACCTTTAAAAATAAAGAAAAAAAGCTAAAAAATAATATATATATAAAATGCAAAAAAAAAAATATATAAGCAACTGATTAACTCAACAGAATAATCACAAATAACAAAATTGAGTTAGTCATCAAAAACCTCCCAACTACGAAGAGCCCAGGAACAGATGGTCTCACTGGAGAATTGTAACAAAATTCTGGAAGGAACTGACACCAATCCTGCATAAACTCTTCCAAAATATAGTAGTGGAGGGAACATTGCCTAATTCACTCTATGATACCAACATCACCTGAATATAAAAGCCAAAGATGCCATGAAAGTGGAAATTATAGACCAATAAGTTAATGAACCTAGATGTTAAAATCCTTAACAAAATACTTGTTAATCATATATAACAACACATCAAATGAATTATACACTATGACCAAGTGGGATTCATCAATAAAATACAAGGATTGTTCAATAAAAGAGGATCAAACAATGTAAACACCACATAAACAGATCAAAACAAAAAATCACATAATCATCTCTTTCGATACAGAAAAAGCATTCAACAAAATACAGCACACTTTCCTGATAAAAGCACTTCAAAAGATAGGAATAGAAGGAAATTTCCTCAACATGATAAAGGGTATATATGAAAAACCAACAGCTATCATATTACATGGTGAAATCCTAACAGCTTTCCCTCTAAGATTTGGAACAAGGGAAGGATGCCCACTGTCACTGCTGTTATTTGTGTTAGAAGTACTTGTTCGAACACTTAGCCAAGTAAATGATATAAAATGCATCCAAACTGGAAAGAAAGAAGTGAAAAATTCACTGTTTGCAGATGACATGATTCTATACCCCAAAAGCCCTGAGAAACCTACAATAAAACTTCTGGAGCTTAGAAATAAGCTCAGGAAAGTGCCAAGTTATAAGTTCAATGTGTAAAAATCAGTATCATTTCTCTATACCAATAATGAGCACTCTGAGGAGGAAATCAAGATAAAAATATCATTTAAAATAGCAAATAAAAGAATAAAATACCTAGGAATAAACTTAACTAAAGATGTAAGTTACTTGTATGCAGAAAATTATACAGCACTGTTAAAGAAAATCAAAGAAGCCCTAAATAATTGGAAGAATATTCTTTGTTCATGGATAGGAACACTGAACATCTTTAGATGTCTATCCAACGCAAACTGAGTTACAAATTTAAATCAATCCCATTAAAATTTACCACAGCAATTTTTACTGAATTGGAAAATCTAACCATGAAATTTATTTGGACGGGCAAGGTTCTTGAATAACCAAAGACATATTGAAAAAGAAAAATGAAATCAGAGGAATCACACTACCTGACTTTAAAACATACTACAAAGCTACAGTGCATGGTAAAGAAAAAAACTGCATGGTAAAGAAAACAACAACAACAACAACAACAACAAACAAAACTTCATGGTATTGGCACAAGGATGGACATACTGACCAATGGAGCTGAATTGAGAGTTCTCATATAGATCCTTACATATACAGTCAATGGATTTTTGACAAGGGCACTAAGCCTACTCTACTGGGAGAGAATGGCTTCTTCAACAAATGCTTCTTGGAGAAATGGATATCCATATTCAAAAGATTGAGAGAGGAACACCATCTTATACCTTATACAAAAATTAACTCAAGAGGGATCTAAGATCTAAATATAAGAGCCAAGACCTTAAAGATCTTGGAAGATAATGTAAGGAAGTTTCTACAAGGTCTTTTAGGAGGAAATTACTTCGTGAACTTTACACCCAAAACACCAGCAATGAAAGAAAAAATAGATAAATGGGACCTCTTCAAAATAAAAAAATTTGCATCTCAATGGAGTTTGATAAAAAGTGAAAGGAAAGGCTACTCAATGGGAGAAAATATCTGGTAACTGTCTATCTGGTAGGGGTCTAATATCCAGATTGTATTAAGAAATCCTACATCTTGAAAATAAAAAAGCCAACAACCCATTTAAAATATTGTCAAGTGATTTGAACAGACATTTCTACAAAGAAAAAATATAAATGGCTTAAAAAGCATATGAAAAGATGCTCAACATCACTACTTATTAAGGAAATGTAAATCAAAACTACAATGAAATATCAACTTACAACCATTATAGTTTAGGCTATTAAAAAAAAGTGGGCTACAACTGTTGGAGAGGATGTGGAGGAGTGGGAACCCTTATTCACTGCTGGTGGGAATGCAGATTGGTGCAAACATTGTGGAGGACAGTCTGGTGGATCCTCAGGAAGCTAAATCTAGAACTATCATATGATCCAGCAATCCCACTACTGGGTATATATCCAGAAAAATTGAAAGCAGGGACACAAATAGATATATGCACACAAGCTTCATGGCAGCATTATTCACTATTGCCAAAAGTTAGAAACAACACAAATGTCCATCAACATATGAATGGATAAGCAATCCTTGGTATATACATACAATGGAATATTTCTCAGCTGTAAGAAGGAATGCAGTATGAACACATGGAATAACATGGATGAATCTTGAAGACCTTATGTTGAGTGAAGCAACCCAGGCACTGAAGGACTAATATTATATGACGTCCCTGATTAAGCAAATTCCACAGACTCACAAAGCTAAAGTCTGGAAGATGTGTTTACAGGAGACAGAAAGGGAGTAGAGTTGTGAGCCAATGCCCAAATGGGCAAAATCTGTGGTAAGGTAGAAGGGTGTGTGTGTGCAGTGGATGGGCATGACCATGTTGCATTGATGCCATTGGTTTCAATGGTATATTTGGTGAGGGGGTGGGTGGGTGGGGTGAGTTGCGCTGTCCATGGAACTGGCAGGAGGGTCTAGGTAGGGAGCAGATGAATTCCAAGGATTTGCATGTATGAGGTTGAAATTACAAATTGGGAATATTCTTCTGGCAAATACAGCAGGGGAGGGTTATTGGTGCAGAGTTTTGGATGTGGGAGGCATGCGGGAGAAGGTACACCTGGGGCAGGCTTCTAGGGAGTATGTGAGTGTTCATCCTCTCATAGTGTATTGTATCAGTGGGAGGAGACCCACATAATGAACAGTAAGGTGTTGAACTCCCATCCTGTAGAGTCTTCCTATGTTCTCAAATAGAGGGGCAGGAATCTCTTGAGAGCATAGGCAGTGCCTAATAAGGGCAGACATTTTGGTATGTCAAGCCCTCAGTATTGTAGTAAGTAACTATGAATCTTATTCTTCAAGGAATAAAGCTTGGTAATTGGCATGGGTTCTGAGAAGAGGATGTGGGAGGAGTAGAATAAATAGAACTTGGGGCAGTTTTGGGGCATTGGAAATGTTCTACATGATCTTGCAATGATGGATACAGGACATGTTCAATTTTGTCAAAATATATAGAAGTGTATGGTCCAAAATGTAAACCATAATGTAAATCATTGACCATGCTTAGTAGCAATGTTTCAATATTTATACATCTATTGTAACAAATGTACCATCCACATGTAAATAGTTAATAATAGGCAAAAGGGGAGAAGAGGGAGAATAACAGGTAAATGAGAAACCCTTATAATGCTATTCATGGTTTTTCTGTAACCTAAAGCTTTTTTAAAGATAAAGTGGGAAAAATAAGACACTGGGGAATGAATGGAAGAGGATATCACTGTACATACAAGAAAATGGATCTTACAGTGATGAAAGACATAATGCCAAATTTTTAAAATTAAATCAATTTTTTTATTATTTCAATTCTAAATTTTTTTTATATTATTGTTATTTTTATACTAGCATTGTTTCATTTTCTTATAAATTTTATTCAGTGTTTTTGTTGGCTTCATTTTTGAAGAAGTTTTGGAACACAGAAGGGTTACAACTGTGGCAGGGAAGAATCAATGGTGTGGGGTATCAGTGATGGGGATGCATGTGAGTAGGTTCACCTGGAGCATGCCTATAAGGCATATGAATGAGTTCAAGTGTTCAAGGGCATTGTCACGTTGGTTGGAGATCCACTCAATAACCAAAAAAATATCTAATTCCCATCCTGGGGAGTTCTGCCACATTTCCTAATAGGATAGCAAAAATCCCCCAAGTATAGGGGCAGTGACTAGTGAAGGAAGGTGGACCACTGATGGGACCTTGGTACTGATGACTGTACTTAATAAACTTTTCTTTTGAAATTGAAACTTTGCCTAGCATTATAGGTTGCCAAAGACTTACCTCCTGAGAACCTCCTTGTGGCTCAAATGGTGGCCTTTTTCTAAGCCAAACTCAGCATAAAAATTCATTACCTGCCCCTCTTCTGGGTCATGACTCCCAGGAATGAGCCTCACTGTTACCAAAGGATTACTGCCAAGCACCAACTAACAATGCAACTGGAAAAAGGATCTTGACCAAAAGGGGAAAAAGGTGAATATAAATGCAATTTTATAGCTAAGAGATTTCAAAGTGTGTTGGGAGTTCATTCCAGTGGTTACACTTATGCATGCCTCAGTAGGATCTAATTGTCTGCCACAATAAATATTACCTTATATAGCAAGTCTCCTGATGGCTCTGGAGACATCCAGACACTATAGACAGGTCTGATAGCTCAGGGATTTGGTGACTTTCCTGTGGGCCTTACTTTGGAATTTATGCTCCCAGTGTGAAAGAGATGGATTCAGTTGTGGTTTCCTGACACATGGCTTTTCTCCCCTCCTATTTGAACCCATAGTTCATATTAGAGTTGATAGTTTTATGTCCATGAGACTTAAATCTTTGGGCTTTTCATGTGCTAATTGGGCCCTGAATTTCAACAGAGTTACAACACCTACTCTCCAGTTCATTGGACTTACCCAGGAACATGAACAAAGAAATGATGATGGACAATGACCATGTCAAGGAGCAGAGATAGTCTCCATCTGCCCCATGGGATTTAAGCCCCCTCTCAATTAGATGTAGAGTTGGCATCACCATCCCAGAATTCTTAGGATTGGGGGATGAACAATGGACTAGAGTAGACTTACTATTATTTTACTACAGACTTATTCTTACTCTAGCAATGGAAGAACTTTTATCATTGATGTGGAGGCAGTGGCCACTGGAAGTTCAGAGGGGAGGGTGAGGGAGAAAATAGGTGTAATATGGGGGCATTTTCAGGACATTTGGATTGTCCTGAATGATGCTGCAATGACAAATACAGGCCATTATATATCTTGTCATAACTTACAAAATTATGTGGAAGAGAATTTAAACTACAAAATAAACTATAATCCAAACTTAGTGGCAATGCTCCAATATGTGTTCATCAATTGTAACAAATGTAACTCACTAATGAAGGATGCTGTTGGTATGGGAAATTGTGGGAGTAGTAGGGAGTGGGGCATATGGGAATCCCCTATATTTTTATGTAATATTTGTACACAGTATATTTTTAAAAATAAAAGAAAAATGATGCAAATATGGAACTAATCATCCCTTTTCCTCACTGTGTTTTAATAAATAAACAAATAAATTGATTTCCTCATCTAAATTGTTTAAAATATTTTATATGAATGACTCTCTGGCTGCATTAAAAATATACAGCAATATGCTATTCTTCAGTAAAGACACCCAATGTAAAAAGACATAGCATGGTTGTAATTGAATACTGCTAATTGGTGTAGCAATAGTAACATTAAAAATAGCATTTTAGGGAAGAAGATATAGTTCAGTGATTGAGTACTTGCTTCTTATATCCAAGTTCCTGAGTTCAATCCCCAATACCTCCTGCAAAAATAGTATTTAATATCAAAAGCATTTAAAAGCCCCACAGAAGCAAGCCAGGCAACTTGGTCAAGTCAAAGTATAATAATTTTTGTCAACTCTAATCTGAAAAATTTACTCAAAATATATTAAGGTAAAAGTGTACTTTAGAATTAGACATTTACCATGGAAAGGAATATAAAACTATATTTCTAGTTGTGATTTTGTGCCCACATAATATATTTTCATGACACATACAGAAAAAAAATGCATAGCAATTTCATTGGAGAGGGGGAGTTTGAATTTTCTAGGATATGGGCATAGATCAATATTTATTTATAGAAATTGGTTAGAAAATGACTGAATCCCAATGATTGAGGTGTATTTCCTTTTAATAGCACATGTATATGTAAACTGCTGATATTGAACTCTATGGATTTGATACTTGTTTCTCTTAATTTGCTTCAAGTTTTGGGTAGTGGGCATGTGTCACCAGAGAAGATAGTTAAAACTGTAATAGAAGATAGATTTTTGATACTTGCTAATATGGCAGTATCTCATTTAAAAATAGAAGCACACATAAAAAATGAGTTATATTATTCCATTTCCTCAAATGTTTGTTTAAAGGTCACATCTGATATTTTTCAGTACTTTATAAATGAGTAGTTTTTTTCTTTAAAGAACTCACATTTACTTAGTTAATTCTATACATATTTATAAGATAATCCACTCTGCTCTGTTCTATGATATAACTATAGGCTCACATCCTTTTTTGAGAAATCTAAAATTTTAAGCAGTGTTATTGAGAAATATTCACATTCCACACAATACATGTGAGGTTTGCACTTAATATCTTGTTGCATAATCACAGACTGGTACATTCATCACCATGATCAATATCAGAACATTTTCTTTACTCCAAAAAAAAAAATCATATGCCTAAGGAGTCACCTCTCAATCCCTATATCATCCCCCAACTCTACATAACCACTAATCTAATTCTGTCTCTAAAGAGTCATTTATATTTTAAAATATTAAAATAATACTTGTAACTATAGTCCACAGTTTAAATTAGGTATATTTTCCCCATATACACCCTTATTAATAACACCTTGAAATAGTGACATACAATTGTTATAGTTCATGAAAGAACATTCTTTTATTTGTATTATTCACCACAGACATTATCCACCACAGGGTTCAGTATGTTTTACAGTCCCATGTTTTAGTCTTTAGGTTTCCTTCTAGTAACATATACAACTCAAAACATCCCCCTTTAACCTCATTCACAAAACATTCAGTGCTGTGAATTATACTGAGTGACGTGCTACCATCTCCTCTATCCGTTTTCAAACATTTAATATCAAGCTAAATAGAAATACTGCACAAATTAAACATCAGCTCCCCATCCTCTACCTACGTTCTCTCTCTTGGTAACCTATATTCTAGATTCTATTTCTGTGACTTTGCTTATTATACTTTATATTAGTGAGATCATAAAATATTTGTCCTTTTGCATATGGCTTATTTCATCCAACTTAATTTCTTCCAGTTTTTGATGGCAAGCCAATGTGTCAATTTGACCTTGTAATTGTGCTCACAATTCTCATTTGGGTGTGCTACCCCAGCCCATTTACCAAGTGACCAGAAAAACTGCTAGTTTTGTTTGGAGACTAGAACAAAAGGAGGCTCTGTGACAGGTCCAGGTTGCTGTGCAAGCTGCACTACCACTTGAGCCATATGATCCAGCAGATCCAATGGTGCTGGAAGTTTCAGTGGCAAATAGAGATGCTCTCTGGAGACTTTTTCAGGCCCCTATAGGAGAATCACAGTGCAGACCCTTAGGATTTTGGAGCAAAGCCCTTCCATCCCCTACAGATAACTACTCTCCTTTTCAGAAACAGCTTTGGGCCTGCTGCTGGGCCTTAGTAGAGACTGAATGTTTAACCATGGACCATCAAGTTACCATGACACCTGAGTTGTCTATCATAAGATGGGTATTGTCTGACCCACCAAATCTTAAATTTGGACCTGCACAGCGGCAGTCCATAATAAAGTGGAAATGATATATATGAGATAGGGCTTGAATGGGTCCTGGAGGCAGAAATAAGTTACATGAGGAAGTAGCCCAAATGTCTGTGGTCACCACCACTTCCATGTTACCTTCTCTTTCCCAGCTTACAGCTTTGACCTCTTGGGGACTCCCTTGCAATCAGTTGACTGAGGAATAGAAAACTCAGGCCTGTTTTACAGATGGTTCTTCATGATATGCAGGTAACACCCAAATTTGGACAGCTGTAGCACTGCAGCCCTTTCCTGGGACATCCCTGAAGGACAGTGGTGAGGGCAAATACTCCCAGTGGGCAGAACTTCAAGCAGTGCACATGGTTGTTCATTTTGCTTTGAAGAAGAAATGGCCACTTGTGCATTTGTACACTGATTCATGAGCTGTTTCAAATGGTTTGCCTGGATGGTCAGGGACTTGGAAGGAACATGAATGGAAAATTGGTGACAATGAGGTCTGGGGAAGACATATGTGGATAAACCTTTCTGAGTGGGTAAAAGCATGAAAATATTTGTGTCTCTCATGAATGCTCACCAGATGGTGACTTCAGCAGAGGAAGATTTTAATAATCAAGTGGATTAGATGACTTGCTCTGTGGCTAACACTCAGCCTCTTTCCCCAGCTACTCCTGTCATTGACCAATGGACTCATGAAAAAAACTGGCCATGAAGGTAGGGTTAGAGGTTATGCATGGGCTCATTAACATGGACTTCCCTTCACCAAGGCTGAATTGGTTACAGCTACTGCTGAGGGCCCAATCTGCCAGCAGCAGAGACTCACAGTCAGCCCCCCAATATGGCACCATTCCCTGAGGTGATCAGCCTGATACCTGGTGGCAAGTTGATTAAACTGGACCACTTCCACCATGGAGGGGGCAGTGATTTATTTTAACTGGAATATATACATACTCCAGATAAGGGTTTGCATTTCCTGCACACAATGCTTCTTCCAAAATTACCATCCATGGACTTACCAAATACCTTATCTACCACCATGACATTCCACACAGCATTGCTTCTAATCAAGGAACCCATTTCATAGCAAATGATGTGCAGGAATGGGCACATGCCCATGGTATTCATTGGTATTATCCTGTTCCCCATGACCTTGAAGCAGCTGGATTGATAGAATGGTGGAATGGACTTTTGAAGACTCAGTTACAGTGCCAACTGGTGACAATACCTTGCAGGACTGGGGCAATGTTCTCTAGGAGGCTGTGTATGCTCCAAATCAGTGTCCACTCTGTAGTGCTCTTTCTCCCATAACCAGGGTTCCTGGGTCCAGGAATCAAGGGGTGCAAATTGGAATGGCACCACTCACTATAACCCCTAGTGGCCCACTAGGAAAATTTTTGCTTCCTGTCCCTGCAACTCTAAGCTATGCTAGTCTACAGGTCTTAGTCCCAAAAGGAGGAGTGCCGCCACTGGGGAACACAACAATAATTCACAAGAATTGAACTGGAAATCAAGACTGCCACATAGGCACTTTGGGTTCCTCTTACCTCTGAATCAATAGGCAAAGAAGGGAATTACTATACTGGCTGGGGTGATTGATCCTGACTATCAAGGGGAAATAGGACTGCATCTATATAATGAGGGTAAAGAAAAGTTTGTCTGCAACACAGGAAATCATCTAGGCTGTCTCCTAGTACTGCCATGGCATGTGATTAAACTCAATGAAAAATTGCAACAACCCAATTAAAGCAGGACTACCAATGGCCCAGAATCTTAAGGAATGAAAGTTTGGGTCACTCCACCAGGCAAAGTACCATGGCCAGCTAAAGTGCTTGCTGAAGGTAACAGGAACATGGAATGGGTGGTGGAAGAAGCTAGTGAGGAATATGAACTTCTTCCATGTGACCAGTTACAGTAATGAGGACTGTAATAGTCATGACTCTTTCTTATTTCATTCTGAGTATGACTGTATATGTACAGAAAATGAATTTTTTTGTTTTCTTCCCCAACCTTTTCCCTTATCATATGACAAGTTGCATCAGATTCATGTCTTAGTATTTAAGGATGGCAAGTTTAAGAGTGACTATTACCCAAAGACTTGCACCCTATTCTGTAGGGAATTAATGCATTTCTGGTTGTATGCAGGAGAGTTGAACATTGTTATGTGGAAATACATATATATGCATGTCTGTTATTTTTTTTACTTATAGACTAATTATGGTTTAAGGTAATGTATATGGCTGCTGAGTTGACAAGAGGTGGACTGTGATGGTTAGACTAATGTGTCAACTAGGCCAGGTAATTGTGCTGAGTTCTTTGGTCAAGCAAGCACTTGACTAATTGTGATTCAAGGACATTTATGGGCTTTAGTCATCAGTGAGTTTACTGCTTAGATGGCTGATCACATCTATGATCAACCAGGCAGATTGCCATCAGCAATGAGTGATGTTTTATTGAATCAGCTGAATGACTTAAAAGGGGAGGTGATTTCAGCATTCAGAGAGAATTTCCCAACTCATCTTTGGACAGCCAACATCTCCCAGAAACTCATCAAGGACCTTCATTGGACTTTCACCAGAGCCCCTTGTTTGCAGCCTGCCTGCAGAACTTGGACTTGTGCATCCCCATGGCCTTGTGAGAGACTCTTTTAAACTCTCATACTATTTACAGATATCTCCTGTTTATTCTGTTTCCCTAGAGAACCCTGACTAATACACAGGGTCATCCATATTTTTGCATGCATCCGTACTTCATTCCTTCTTACTGCTGAATAATATCACACTGAATGTATCTACCACAC
The DNA here is from genome assembly GCA_029593785.1 of Cabassous unicinctus. NCBI lineage: Eukaryota > Metazoa > Chordata > Mammalia > Cingulata > Chlamyphoridae > Cabassous > Cabassous unicinctus. Next base: position 19,907 of record JAQZBX010049380.1, read on the forward strand.
TTTATTTATCCACTCATCTATTGATGGACT
>JAQZBX010049381.1:0-19949 GCA_029593785.1 Cabassous unicinctus
CACTGCGCCGCGCGAGCCGGCCTGCCCTCACAAGGAGGCCCCGGGAAGCGAACCCGGGGCCTCCCATATGGTAAACGGGAGCTGTATCGGTTGAGCCACACCCGCTTCCCCATTATTGAGTTCTGATACTGGATAGAAGGCAGAACGTGAAAGCGTTAAACTTGGATATTTAGCTAAAGAGATATTCAAGTTAAGTGTGGAAGATGCAGCCTGGTTTCACCTTGTAGCTTATAGTAAAATGTGAAAAGAAAGGGATAAGTTAAGAACTGAACTCCTGGGCATAAAAAAACCAGAAATTGATGATTTTGAAAATCCTGAGCTACTGGAAAGCATGTCTCCAGAGAATAGTGCTACATGTGAAGGTTTAACTGAACTTGGGACCAGGCAGTCATTTCAAGGGAAGTCAAGTCTGAAAATGCTGGAAAGATCTATGGAAAGTTCTGTTGTCTGATGGTTTGAACCCCTGTGCACTAACTACATGCAAAGCTTTTGTTTGTGTCTGTGAGATTTTCATGAAAGGAACCACCACCAGCATGGAGTACAAGGGACAAGAAGGGACAAATTAAAGGAAAAATGACTTCAAAGGCAGAGCCGTGGAAGCTGCTGAGGCCTGACCAAAGAGTTCTTTGTGTGACAGGAGAGCGGGCTGCCCATGTGTGTGGAAAGGGTGAGTCTGCCTCAGTGCTTGGTAAGGGTGGGCCTTGCTTCCTGTTGTTCAGGGAGAGTGCTTTCACCCCAATGCTCAGAAATGGTGGGACCTGTGTCCTGGGCTGTGCAGAGAGCCTGGCTGCCACCCCAATGCTTAGAGTGTGTAGGGCCTATGCCTCTTGAATTGCAGAGAGCCTGACTGCCTTCCAGGTGCTTGGAGAGGGTGGGGTTTGTGCCCTGCGTTTTATGGAGAGACTGACTGCCATTCCAATGCTTGGAGAGAGTGGAGCCTTCACCCCACTGTTTTGCGGAGAGCATGGCCGCTGTGCAAGCACTTGGAAGGGTTGGGCTGCTACTGAATCAGGCCCAGAGGACAAAAGATCAATTTATAGAGAATTCTTTCAGACCCTGAAATATATCGGATTTTGTCCTGCTGGATTTTGGAATTGTTTGGGACCCATAACCCCTGTTTTCCTTCCAATTTCTCCTTTCTGTAATGGAAATCTTTATCCTATGCTGGTCCCTCCATGGTATATTGTAAACAGATAACTCTGGGTTTCACAGGTCCACCGACAGAGGATAATTGTGCTCCAGGACGGGCCACACCCATAACTGATTTTGATGAGACTTTGTTCTAAGCATTGTTTCTGAAATGACTTAAGGTTTTTGTGATATTGTGAGGTAATGAATGTATTTTGCATGTAGAAAGAACATGTCTTTGTGGGGTCCACAGTGTAGAGTGTGGTAGTTTGAAGCTGTGTGTACCCCCAGAAAACATGTTCTTACTTCTTCACTGTTGGTGGGAATGCAGAATGGTGCAGCCACTGTGGAGGACTGTTTGGCAGTTCCTAAAGAAGTTGAATATAGACTTGCCACGTGACCCGGCAATACCACTACTGGGTATATACCCAGAAGAACTGAGAGCAGTGACACGAATAGACATCTGCACACCGATGTTCATAGCAACATTATTCACCATTGCCAAAAGTTGGAAACAACCTAGGTGTCCATCAACAGAGGAATGGATAAACAAACTGTGGTCTATTCACACGATGGAATATTATGCAGCTGTAAGAAGAAATGAAGTAGTAAAGCATATGACAACATGGATGAACCTGGAGGTCATTATGTTGAGCGAAGCAAGCCAGACACAAAAGGACAAATACTGTTTGAATGCGTTACTATGAACCAAATATATTGTGTAGCATATTGTTTGATTCAAAAAATTTTTTTATGTATCCATACATTTAATTGAGAAATGTATGTATTTATTCATCTATGTTTACTTTTTAGTTTTTAATTGTTTATATTTTCAATTATTAAATGTACAAAATAAAGTTAAAAATAATAATAATAATAATAAAAAATAAAATAAAAAAAAAGAAAACATGTTCTTAAATCTAATCCATTCCTGTGGGTGTGAACCATTCGTAAGTAGGACCTTTTGATGAGGTTGCTTCAGCTAAGGTGTGGTCCAGCCCAATCAGGTTGGGCCTTAATCCCATTACTGGCGTCCTTATAAACATAATGAAATTCAGACAGAGACGGAGAAAACAGAAGCTGAGCATCAACAGAATCTGGAAGAGAAGGGACACACCAGGAGATACCACCATGTGCCTTGCCGTGTGACAAACTAAGGACCAGGGATTGCTGGTAGCCAGCCCCAGAGCACCACAGTCTTCAGGGAGAAAGCATTGCTTTGATAATGCCTTAATTTGGACTTTTTCCTAGTCTTGAAATTGTGAGTAAATAAATTCCCATTGTGTTTAACCTGATCCATTTGATGGTATTTGATTGATCAGCCAAAGAAACTAAAACATGTGGTTTCCAAATATTTTCTCCCTTCTGTAGGTTGCTGTTTTTTTTTGTTTTTTTACTTTCATGATGAAGTACTTTGATTTAGAAAGGTATTTAGCTTAGTAGAATATCCATTTTTTTCTTTAGTTGCTTGTGCTTTTGGTCTATGCACAAATCTAAGAAACTATTGCTAACACAGGTCCTGAAGATCTTTCCCTATGCTTTCTTCTAGGAGTTTTATAGTTTTCATTCTTATAATGGTATTTGATCCATTTTGAGTTAATTTTTGCATGTGGTGTGAGGTAGGGGTCTACCTTCATTCTTTTGCATGTGGATATCCCGTTTTCCCAGCATCATTTTTTAAAGAGACTCTACATTCCCCGTTGAACAGACCCATATTAAAATTAATTGGCCATTGTTTTAGTTTCCTAGCTGTTAAAACAAATGCTGTACAATGTTTTGGCTTATCAGTAATTTATTGGCTCATCATTTCAGAGATTGGAATGCTTGCTTTTTCCTGGGGTGAGTGTCTTCTGGTTGGCTCCAATCTTTGGCACTCTTTGGCTTTTCTATCACATGGCAATGCAAGTGGCATTTTGGATTTTTCCCTTTTGGATTCTGTTAAACTACTAGCTTCTTTCCTTTCCCATGGCTGCTGCTTCCTTTTCACTTTCACTATGCTTATAAGGAACTCAAGTAATGCAGATTAAATGCCAACTTGATTCTGTTGGATCACATCTTAACTGAAGTAACTTCCTGAAGAGATCTTACTTACAATGGGTATATATCCACTGGAATGCAGACCAAGACCAAGAACATGCCCAAACTGGGGTCAAGTATTTAATCCACCACTGCCATAGATGTGTTTATTTCTGAAAGCTCAAGTCAATTCCATTGGTCTATGTCTGTTCTTGCTGTTTTGTTTACTATAGCTTTGTAATAAGTTTTAAAGTCAGGAAGTGTGAGTCCTCCAACTTCATTCTTCTTTTTCAGGATGGTTTTGGTTAATTGGAGGACCTTACTCTTCTATGTAAATTTGACGAGTGGCTTTTCCCTTTCTGTAAAGAAGGCTGTGGAAATTTTGATTGGAATTGTGTTGAATTTGTAAATCATATTGAGCAGAATTGACATCCAAACAATATATAGTCTTTCAGTCCGTGAACATGGGCTGTCCTTCCATTTAGCTAGATCTTCTTTGATTTCTTATAGCAACGTAGTTTTGCATGTGTAAGTCCTTTACAGCCTTGGTTAAATTTATTCTTAGATATTTGATTGTTTTATTTGCTATTGTAAATGGAATTTTTTTAAATTGATTTCCTCTTCAGATTGCTCATTTCTATTATATAAAAACACTACTGGTTTTTCGTGTTGATCTTGTACCCCACCACTTTGTTGAATTAGTTTATTAGCACTTGTAGCTTTGTTGTGGATTTTTCAGGATTTTCTATCTATAGGGTCATGTCCCTCTGTCCCCCATCCTTTTCGTTGTACATGTTGCAAATTATATCTTTATATTTTATATGTCCAAAACCATAGATTTATCTTTACTTTTATGCGTTTGCATTTAGAGTCTGTAAGAACTAAAAATTGGAGTTACATTAAAAAAAAAAAACACAATACAATAGAAATGGCATTTATAGTTACCCATATGGTTACCTTTCCAGGAAGCCTTTATTTCTTTATGCTGCTTTGAACCACCGTCTTGAGTCTTTTCCTGTCAGTCTGAAGGACACCCTTTGACATTGCTGGTTGGTCAGGTTGAGTGGTGACAGGTTCCCTCACCTTTTATTTATCTGAGGATATCTTAGTCTCTCCTTCATTTTTGAATGACCAATTCATTGGATATAATATTTGTGGTTGGCAGTTGTTTTCTTTCAGCACTTTAAATATTTTGTCCTACTGCCATCTTGTCTCCATGGTTTCTGATGGGAAATAGGCACTTAATCTTATTGGAATTCCCTTGTACATAACCAGATTCATTTCTCTTGAAGCTTTCAGAATGTTCTCCTTATCCTTAGCATTTGACAATTTGACTCCTATGTGTCTCAGTGTGGTTTTCTTCTAGTTTAACCTGTTTGAGTTTATTGGACTTCTTGAATGTGCATATTCATATCTTTTGTTAAATTTGGAAAGTTTTCTGCCATTATTTCTTTGAATATACTTTCTGCCTCTTTATTATCCTTCTAGGATTCCCATAATGTGTATATTGAGTCATGTGATTTTAACCCACAGGTCTCTTAGGCTCTGTTCACCTTTTTTCATTGTGTTTTCTTTCTGCTCATCAGCTTGAGTCATTTCAGTTGTCTTGTCATCGAGTTCACTGATTCATTATTCTGCTAGCGCCAATCTGCTGTTGAAACCCTGTAGGGAATTTTTCATTTCAGTTATTGTAGGCTTCAACTCTAGTATTTCTGTTTGGTTCCTTTTTAAAATTACTATCTCGTTATTGAGATTATCATATTCTTCATTAATCATTATCCTGATATCCTTTAGCTCATTTTTCTGTGTTTTTCTTTATCTTCTTGAGCATATTCAGGTTCATTTTTTAAAAGTGGTTGTCTAGTATGTCCAAAGCCTGGTTGTCTTCATTGATGGTTTTGAAATTTTATCCTCTTACTTTGGATGAGCCACTATCTCCTCTTTGTTTCTGTTGCATTCTTTTGTTGCACATTGGATATTTTAATATTTTAATGTGTTAACTGTGGGATTTAGTCTCTAAGCTATGTGTTCATTAAGTTTGTATCCAGCTAGTGTTCAGAGCCAGGAGCTAAGAAAACAATTAAACCCATGCAAAAAATTCCTTTCACAGTCTTTACAAATTGTCTCTGCCTTGTCTGGGGATGTCCTACAGAGTTTTGCCCTCCTGTCAAGAAGGTCACCTGGAGGCAAAAATAAAGTGCAGGGTCCTCTTGTCTTTTGTGACCATCCTGAGTTTTGTCCTGGGCTTGTTCTTGTTTGTGCCCTTAGTATTTCCCCTGCTTACAGTAATTCTAATGCCCCTTCTACACCCTATGAAATAGACTTCCTCCCCCTCCCAGGTGCTCTATTTTATGACTTAAAGCAGGTATTCCTTTGCCCCAGACCACTTTGACTTAAATGTTTCTTTCACTTTTTTAGCTGTTTGCAGGGTGTTTATGCCTTTAGGACAAGTTCTGGGAGGGTGAGCCAGAGATGAGTTTCCTGGTTCAGTTTTTCAGGCTGCCAGCACATTGATTGGTACCTACTTACAGTCACCCTAGTTTGAACGTAGGTGTTACACTGCTCCCTCTGGAATAGGGCCAGGCACCCACAGTGGGAGTTAGGCTGGATCCATGCCATGCCAGGGAGGGGATGGAAAAGGAGTCAGCAAAGTCACCATGAGCTTCTCCTGCCAGTTCTTAAAGCTGGATTTTCTTGATCCGCCTCTTCCTTAGTTACTACAACCCTTTTTCTTTTTTCCAGAGTTCTGAGGAAGTTGTTTCTGCCAGTTTTTGCTAGATGTTAAAAGATTCTTTGGTGGAATGGTACCCTGGAGTGTCTTACGCTACCATGTTCCTCTAATGGAAGCTCCTAAAACCAGTGCTAATTTTTTAAACCTAATTTAAATAGCAGGGAAGAGGGGAAGCCATGGCAAATACAAATAAAAACATATTGTTATATTCTAAAGGAAAACACCTAGACTGCAAGTGTTGTTTTTAGAAGCCTAGCAAATGAAATTGCTAAAAGTGGCTTTTCAGGGTTAATATTTAAAGTTGTCTGTTAATTTTAATGCAGAGGCTAGATGTGGATATAGTCAAAGCAATAAGTCTTTTGCAGTGGTCAGCATGGGAGAATCATTGCAACAATTATCTCTGTTATTTTGGCACTTACAAAAAATGTTGTTTTCACAAGACTGGTGAGTTTTGTCTGGGAAGAAAGAAGATAGCTGCCAACATTTGGCATCCTATGAGTTTTCTTCCTTTTCCTTTTCATTTTTTTAAGGTTAGTGTGTAGTCTGTACATCATACTCTTAATCCTTAAAAGATTAAGAAAATATTACGGGTTTTTTTTTTGTACACTTGTTGGAAACATCTGGAATATGCAATTAGATTGCACACCAAGGGTTTTGTTTACAGTGTTTTCAGACAAGTGTGTGAGATATAAACCATTAAAAAAAAAAAACAAACACCTGTCTTTGCAGCTGCATTCCCCAGTAGACCATTCAGAGACCATGCAGACCATGTATCTCCTATTTTACACATTCATGAGGATGGAGCACAATGAAGTAAAGCAGATTAAGAAACCATAAATTAATTTGCCTTTCTAACTATCTATTCAAACATACCAGCACCTGTTCCCTTATAGAAATCAAGTAGTTTCTACCAGTCTTTTCTGGCTTGTCCCTGAGACTGCACATTTGCACGTTTTGGAGAGGATGGACTTCATAAATTTGTCTATTTTCATGGCTACTTTTTAGAAAATCAATAATAAAAGTTGCCTTAATTTCCAGGTGTAAAAACATATAGAAAATTCTGCCTTAAGGAATACCACATAGTTTTTGGAAGCAGCACTGCAGTTTCAGTGTTTATGACCCTGAAAATTAAGTTTAAGGGAATGCATAGAAAGACTGATAGTGATGACTTTGTATTTTTATGCCATGGTTGCAATTATGCCTTGTCTAAAGCAGGTATTTTCAGATGCCTCATTGATTTGTCTAAACTTAAATAAACAAACAATAAGTGTATAAAATAACAAACATAACCAAAAAAACCCTACATAAATATTTTGTTTCCTGAGTCTTAATTTTTCCTGTTGCCCTTGTCTTTCATTGTCATGCCTTCCTTATATTGAATTATTTTGATTTCAGGTTTCAGAAAATACTGCTGTCCCCAAGTCTGGAACTTTTCTAAAAGTGCAGTAACCTCTGTGGGAGAGCTCTAAATGTAGGGTTTTGAATAGGAAAGCAAGTGCTGAAGCAACTCTGTGTGTAACCTGTGGCAGGCACCTCTGTGGCAGAGTTGCAAGGCTGTAGCTGTTCCTATATATAAATCCTAAATATGAGCGCACTGGTCAGTGGCTTCTTGTTTGTTTCCCTACTTTTTTTAGGGGGGTTTGGGTGGGGTGTTCTTCTATTCTGTTTACTTCCTAGTGGCTAGGATCCCAAGAGATTGGGGCAAGATCACTTTTGTTCATTCTGCCTACTCCCTTTATGTCATTTAAGATTTGTAATGTTGACTCATTAACACTTACTCAGGGTGTCTGAGCAGAGTGACACACATTTCTGTTTCCTGCCTTCTCGACATTGAAATTGAGATTATTCCAGTCTTCTACTTTTGCATGGAAGTACTTTTAAAAATTATTTCAAACATTCTTAAATAAGCTTGAAGATGCCTTTTTATTGCCTTTCTTCTGGAAATTTTCAAGGCTAAAGAATCTTTAAAAAAAAGAAACATGCACTGGGAGTGACTTTCATCTCCTCTTGTCTAACTCTTCCCTTGCAGAGGTGTGGTCTTTTTTTAAGAGGTTAAGTCATTTAGAATCATGTAGGTCATTGGCAGCTGAACTTTAACACAAGTCTAATTCTGTCGGCCTCATCATAACCTGTTTTTCAGTTTATGTTGTTTTGGTGACATATAGGTGAGCTTTTGAGAAAAGTTAGTAGTTCTTCCTTCAGTGACATTTGCAAATCTGACCTCTCTGTTGCCTCGGAAAAGGGACCTATTGCTTAAAACATGTAATTTCTAATGCCATACTCATTAAGTGAAAAAATAATACCAAGATCATTTTTCTTCAAAGAGATAAAAAACCTTCCTGTAATATATACCTTTATAATTCTCTTTAATAAAGAAATGCAGTCATATTGGGTGAAATTTTGTATAGTGTCCTTTAACGTTTTTTGGTTCCTATTCCTGATTTATAAATTTTGTATTTCTGGTTAGTTCACTTACCATATACTGTGAAACCAGAACCATTATTTTTGTCTCAGTCTGATTATGTGTTCCATATTCTTGGTTGTAGATAAGGAAATATTTGAGCTTTTCACATTAAATTTGCTGGTTTTTAAAACTATTTTTCTATCTTCTCTGTCTGACATGAACAATATTAGTGCTTTCTGCAGGAATCACAGTACTCCTTTTTGCATATTCTAAAGGCTGTTTTAATAGGTAAGGCATAACCTACTTTTATCTATTTTTCCATAAATATAATAAATGCTCCCTTTTGTTGGAATAAATATTACCAAACCAAATATGAGAAGAGGACAGAATATGAATTCTAATATCTTAGTTCTCAGGATTTGATTTGGATAATATGTGATTAGCACATGGCAGCAGAGGACTGAAATCCTTCTCATAATGGGCCCAGTGATTCAAGAGACATATTGAACCCATGAATGGATAACATAATAGAGAAAGGGTTATATAGTACTGGATAGTTTTCAGATGAGAATTGAAACTTAACTGCTGAGTCTGTGGTCATTAAAATTCCCAAGGTGCTTTTTGCAAGCTAATGACTTGTTAGCCAGCTTCATAGTCAAATGAGTAATTGCTCAGTTGCCTCCTGCAATTTCATTTGGACAAGGTCATCGCATTTACCTCCTGAGCTAAACTGTCTCATTAAGGGTGTGTGGCCTTCTTAATTGAGAGGGGGTAATCTCTTTCATTAACAAACACATAAATTTATTGTTTGTCTTTCCCTGTTTTGGGAGAAGAGACAGTAGTTGTTTAACTTCGATAAATTGGAGTTGGCTTTTTTCTATTTAATATTTAATATTTTTAATTAGATTTTTGTGCAGAAGGAGGCATAAATCTGTTTTAACTTTTCCCTAGTGATTTCTGTATACTTGGGACATGTCTGTAAAGCTCCCTATTCCTTTATTCTTTCAACAAATATTTATTGAGCATTTATTACCTATGGAACACAATGCTAGGCACAGGTGTTACAGCAATGAAGAGAACATACAAGACCTCTGCTTTAGTGGAGCTTATATGTATGCTGGGGAGGGGAGAAAGATGATGAACAGTGTAAATGAGTAAACTATGTAGTATGATAGAAGTTGATCAGGTATGTATTGGGATTGGGGAGAGTGGGGTAGGGGACATTATTGCCATTTAAAATAGGTCATGGAGGTGGAGGTCCCTACTGAGATGGAAACTTGAGCATAGATCTGAGGAAATGTGAATAGGACACTCCCAGGCGGCGCAAATAGCAGATGCAAAGGTCGGGAGGTAGAGTGCCTGGCATGACTGATGAACAGCTAGGGGATTAATGATCCTGCAGTGGGATGGACAGATGAATGCTGAGTTTTTATGGGAATCTTTATGTCCAGTGGGCTGAGAATAGACTGTTGGGGTACAGAGGAAACACCATAATGTTGTCCTGGACCAGAGTGAAGATGATAAGTGATTATGTTTTAGATATATTCTGAAGTGAGAGCTATTAAAATTTTCCAAATGACTGGAAATCGGGAGTTGAGAATGGATTATATCTAAGCCGGGAAGCTTCTATGTATAGGTCTAGACAGGCATCTTGCACCTAGACCTTTGCCCTGACTTTTGGCCAGGCTATTTGTGAATTGCCCTAACTTTGGTAAGAATGGCCTCATGAATTAATTGTGACAGTGAAAGGATGTAAGAGATATATGTTGATGATGGGTTCATTGTTCTTTTTTATTAATGCTAAGTGATCAATGAATGCGAGTAGAAAATCAATAGAAGAGAAGGGGCATGGATTTGAAAAAATATTACCAACCACCTAGCTAAGTGGAAGACTGGATTTATTTTTTAACAGAAGCAATTTGCACTAGAGTAGGAATTCCATTGAAAAATAAATATAGCTAACACTTACTGAGTGCTTACCATATGCCAGTCATGCTTCTAAGCCCTTTACATATATTGATTCCTTTCATCCTCACAAAAACCCCATGAGGTAAATTACAATTATTATCTCCACGTTAGGGAGATTCTATGCCACTTGGCCCAGGTCAAACAAACTAAGCGGCAGAGCATGCAGGGGTTCCAAAAAAGGGAGTCTGGTTCCCGGGTCCATTCTACTTTGTTAGAAATAAACTCTAATTTGGTTAGGAACTTTGCTTAGCTGACAGTTTAATTTCTTAAATGTAGACAAGTCAACAAGGCTTTTTAATACTCTGAACTTTCTTCTCTTAAACACTGCATATTGGGTTTAAGAAAAATCATAGATAGTTGGCACCAGAAGAATCCGTAGAGAAAGAAAAGGCAGAGTTTGAAAATATGACTTAATGAAGTCTGGAGCTGAATTTAATCTTGGTTTCCTCACTTGTTAACTTCATGATCTTGATTTAGTAACTTAACCTTTCTGAGTGTTCAATTCCTTAATTTGAAACCTCGCAGGGTAACATTAATGAAAACTCCTAGTAAAATGCCTGATGTACTTAATAAATTTAAATTTTTCTTCCCATCTTTCTGGCTATAGAGGTTGAAAATGAATATAGGGTTTCTGAAAACAAATTGGATGGAATTTTTAAAAGTTTGCTACAGAGAGGGTAACAAAACAACCCATTTTAGCTTCACAGGAAAGCATTACAGAAAAATTTGTGTGCATTTATTTAGACTAGTGCTTGTCAGACTTGAATGTGCATTCAAACCATCCAGGTATCTTGTTAAGGTGCATGTTTCGATTCTGTAGGACTGAGTTGGGGCCTGAGATTTGGCATTTCTAACAAGCTGATATGAAGCTGATGTGTCTTGTCTGTAAATTACACTTTGACTAGCAAGGACCTATCAAAATGAGGTACCATGGGAAATATGGTAAGTAATATTCAGGTAAATGTCAGTAAAACATTTTAACAGAGCTTCTCAGAGATGAAATCAGCTGTATCATAGGTAATATGTATTAGTTCCTTATCCTAGGCTGTGTGTTACTGATATATCTGATACTTTTGGGGTTGACCAGGCATGTATTTTATCTTACCCTTAGAGCATTGGTAGGAGCTAACCTTAAATAGAAATGGGTAGATCATTTAAGCATTTTTAAATAGATAGGTGTCTGGGGAAATAAGTTTGATTCTCTCTGAACTGTGAGCCCATCAATCACAGATGTTTTAGAAAGAATTTCCTCAATGAAATGATGATCAGCCTGGATAATTGCTGAAGTTCACTTTAGCCTTGTGATTTGACATTAAGTCAAAAAACTAACTTGCTGAGAGGGATAGTCTGAGCTCTATATGGTGTCTAACACATACTATTAAGCAGAAATTTCAGAATTTCCCGAGAGTTTTCAGTGGAAAGTAGAAGTATTCGCTGGCATATGTGTGGTTTTGCTCTTGGATCATAGTATCATAATATCAAAATTATTCTTATACATTTGCCAAGTACTGTGTACCCCTCTTATGCAGTCCCTTTAATTTATTGTTTGTAGTCATCCTTTGCTTGTTTCAGGTCATGATAATTTGTGCACTATTTCTCAGAAGTTTTCAAAATTTAACCAACTTACTAAGAAATGTAAATGGATAGGGCATTGTTATTGACCATAAATACAGCCATCTTTCTTAATTTTCACACAGCTGTAATGTTACTAGGAAAAATAAGTCTATTTATGGGAAATGTTTTTTTTCTCTTCCCGTGGAATTCTAAAGGCTTATTTTCAGGTATTTCTAGAGCTGCCACCTGTTAAATCATGGTGATCCTAGTGCTTTGTAGATATTTTTATCACGAAAGAAGATAAGCTGGAAAAATAAAGTCCATTAGATGTTGGGGAAATTTAATAGACTTTTTGAATCCTGTTTGCATTAAGCTCTTGGACCTTCCTATTCTGGCAGCCTTCAGGCGTGCCTGTGAGCACAAAGGAATGGCATGTATTTATACTTCTGTAAATAAGATCCTGTATACTTTCCACTGAGAACATGCAAGCAGCCCTTTTATGGTCAACCAGGGGTTTCCCTCTGGCCTCTGGCCTTTGGGCAAACCACAGGACTATACACACAAGAGTATATTTTTGATACCATCTGTAAGAGTGGTGCCACCAGCTGCTTGTCTCTATAAAATCTTATAAATGATTTTGTTATATTTGACAATAGGTAATCCAGGAATTTTTAAATGATTTTCTGTAAAACATCAGAGTTTTTTTTTTAATTACCTCTGTTCCCATTAAATTTTTAGTTTTGCTAATAGGTTCTGCTTCCAAACAGACAATGTTATTTTGACCATAGAGCTTGTTTTGTTCAGAATTGTTAGTGTTCCTTCAAGGAATATATGGTATTTTATATTATCACTTAATTTAATTTCTTTATGAAGAGTCTTGAATTGAATTCGTATGACTTGAAAGTTGAAAGAAGGATTATAATGTGTGTGGGTAATGTTAGGAAACAGCATTTAGCAAACATATTTGATGTTTTCTTTTGGTTTGACATCATTTTTTAACAGCGAATAATAATAACACTTAAGGTAACATTATTTTAAAACTGATGTACTCTAGAAAATGATAGACCTAATGATAAACTACTCCTTGTTCTCTTCCCTTAGCAGAATTATCCCTTTTATGTATGGCAGGGGAAGGATAGAGGAATTGAGAGGTGTCTACTAAGGGATAGGGTTTTTTTTTCAAAATGTTTGTAGTAATGAAAATGCTCTAATATTGATTATGGTGATAAATGAACAACTCTGTGATTATACCAAAAGCCATTGAATGTACACTTTAGATGGATTGTATGGTATGTTAATATATCTCAATAAAATTGCTTTAAAAAGTATTCCTGTGAAGTAGGGTTGGATGTCCAGCTTTGAAACCAAGGTTTTCCATAAAACTACAGAATAGAGTCTTTTGAGAGGTGTGCTTTCTATGGCTTTTCATCCCTCATCCTGCTACATTCTCACTTGGAAGACGATACTTAATTTTCAGTCATTTTCTACAATTTGCTCAACTTCTTGGAAAATATTTTAGATAGCACTGTTCATAAACTATATGTATTATTAAAGAAAAGTTCCTCTCAGGTAGCCTCTGGGCTCCTTTCCCCCCAACCCTCTTTACCTTGTATCTCTCTTCCATAGACCTCCTACTCATCCGTCAGGTCTCAGCTCAATAATCACTGCATTTGTGTGGTCTAAATAATGTTTGTTATTTATCTGCAAATATTTATAATATTCTAATCTTCTTGGACTCAGGACCCTTTTATGCTTGTATAGACTAAGGAAGAGCTTTTGTTTGTGTAGATTATATATCTATTGTTATTTATCACATTAGAAATCACAACTGAGAAATATAAAAATATTTATCAACTCATTTAGACATAGCAATGAAAACAATTTAATATTAACATTTTATGAAAAATTAGTTATTTTTTCCAAAACACCAGACAAATATTGAGAAGAGTGGTGTCACTTTATTTTTTAAAATCTCTTTATTAACTGGCTTACTAGAAGACAGCTGAATTTTCAAATCTACTTCTGCATTCAGTCTGTTGTAACATCATGCATTGGGTATGTCAAGAACATTTGACTATATACTTGTAAGAAAATGAAAATGAAAAAGCCAAAAATCTTAGTATTATGAAAATAGATTTGACCTCATGGATCCCCACAAGGATTTCTGGACAGACTCCTAGCGGTCCCCAGACCACACTCTGAGAACCCTTGTGGTTGGCCATGGGGGTAAATCAGTGCACAGAGACAAAAAACCCTACCCTGTATTTGTGGACCTGAAGTTTATTCTTAGTATTATGCAGTTTTCCTTTTAAAAACTTTAAACTTTCCCATTACCCTTTAGTCTCAGAAAGACAGGGAATTCTTGTATTTGAATCTGGCTTAATGTTTCTTTTTCTTTCTGATTTACATAATTAAGAATTTATTGAGTGAATGAATAGCATCATCTATTAATGGATAGTTTGAGTATATATATTCTAATCTGTATTTAGGGCATTAACTTTCTTTGTAGACTCCTGATTCCAAAATCTTAGAGAAGACTGGTTTAGGTTTGACTGGAGTAAATGCTATATATATATATATAAAAGTTATATATATATATATATAACTTTTTAGGATACTTGGAAATATATACTAAAGTATTTAGGAAGGGAAGGCTACCTTCAAATCAGAAAATAATTGACTTGAGGTAATAATATGTTCTCCTTTATAGTTTCTTGATTGCAAATAAATAACTTGATTCTTTTAATATGTAATTTTAGTAATTCATATTTTTTTCAGCTCAATAAAGGCTGTTCATATGTGAGGAATCTATCTGAATTATTGTTAATTATTTTTAAAATAGTGAAGAAATAAAAAAAATCAGTTCTTTTTTATTTGCATGTGATTCGAAGTAGGGAAAAGTGTTTCTAGTAACTAGCTTTGTAGAACAACTGCTACTGATTACCATTTTCCATGACTTATTTTCTAGTAAGTTTTATAGGTGGAAAACTCAAGAAGGTGTATTTCCATCTTTACCCTGCGTTGTCAACATGAAGCGCAGATATCAGTGTTACAATTTTGTATCTTCTGGGTAATATTTAAGGAGTAAAGCTTGTAGATGTAGAATCAGAGGTAGAAATCAAATAAGTGCTTAAAATCAATATTTCTTAGACGGATGTGTTTATTTGTTCTGAAGACACACTGGTGCCCTAAGATGTTTTTTTTTTTTTTTAAGGATTTATTTATGTATTTATTTACTTTTGTCCATTTTTACCTCCTCCCCTTTTTTGCTGTTTCTGTGTCCATTCGCTGGGCGACTCTATGTCTGTTTCCAGCCCTCTCTTCTCATCCTTCACCTCCTGTCTTCACTGGGACTCGATACTCGGAACCTCCGATGTGGGAGAGAGGCGTCCTACCGCCTGTACCACCTTAGTTCCTGGTTTTTTGGTGCGTCTTGTCTTGGCTCTCCCTTGTGTCACTCTCCTGTTATGTCATCATATTGCTGCGTGGATCACGGGGCCTGGCGGTGCACCTGCGGACAGGGCCTGACAGCTCACCAGCTCGAGGGGCCTGGTGGCATACCCGCACGTGGGGCCTGGTGGCCCACGCACCTTCTATATTTCTCTTTTTTTTCTTTTTACTGGAAGGTCCCGGGGGTCGAATCCAGGTCACTCCATATGCGAGATGGACGCCCAACCACCCGAGCCACATCTGTCCCCCTGTTATATCTCTTAATGTTGACAAAGATACCTAAAGTTACAGCCTTTTCCCATACAGATGGTCATATAATAAATCAGGCTTAGTTTATCATCAGTATTCTAAAAACCAGACCTAGGGAGAAAAACTAAGTCTGGGGACACATGCATGGTTTCTAATATAGCGAATATTTAGCCTACCCTGATTATCACAAAATCAGGACAGCTAGAATATTCGCATCCTAAGATGTTTTTGAAAGTTATTTTATTAAACAAGCCACAATTTGAAATATACAGGATAAAGCCTTTTCTTGTACATTTCATTTGGCTCATAATAGATTTCATATGTGAATTTCCCTTAGCCATTTAAATGAAAAGTGTGTTTTCTTGTATGTGAAATTTGTATAGACATCTCTTCAAGCCTTCTTTTTTTTTTCGAGCCTTCTTTTATGAATCTAATTTTATTTTTTAGGTTTATAAGAGAGAAAATCCAGTAAATGAGAATAAGACCTTGCTGATTATAAGAGTTTCTTTCATGTGGGTTTGAACTGCTTAGTTCTTGTTTCTTTGTCTGACTCACTATAATTTTTCTAGTGGATACACATTGTTCATGATGTCAGTATTATTTGTATCTAAGTTTATACACATGTTATTGTGTGATATAATTTAATAATTGGAACCAAAAATCATAAGTTTAAAATAGTGATGTGATAAGTATATTATAGATAGGGGTAGTGTGAAAGTGCAGCTTGGCATAACTGGGTGCATAAAGAATAGTGATATGTAGACTAAAGATCCTAGGATCCTTTATTAATTAATTAATAATGAATGTAGGCCTGGAATTTATTCATCTAAAGGCTGAGAGAGAAGTCATTATATTATTCATATAAATAAGTGGGAAGTACTGAATCATAAACTCCGTATTCTAAGAGGATGTATTCCACCATTGGCTTTTCAACTATTTAATAGGAACTTCAGTATTTGAGAGGAATGCAATATTTATCCAAAATCAAATTTAATTTAAAAATTCAGAACTATTGTGCCCATTCTAGTATCCAGATTACTTTCCTAAGTAGTGAAAAATATCTAATAAACTATACTTATATTAATGACAATTTATTGTTTTTAATTTTATCAATATGTTATTATAAGTAACATGTTCACTGAGAAAGCATTAAATAATCAGCTAACTGATAATATCCATTTTTTTTTCTTTCAAATAAAATGCCTAAAATTCACTTGCAATAACCACTTTTAACTTCTTCTTATATAGCTTTATAACTTTTTTCTGCATATGAATATTTATTCATTTGGAGCTACTTTTTACAAAATGAAATCAATAATGTTATTTTATAAGTCTCCCGTTTTCACTTTACAAATCATTGTCAGCTTCTTTCTATGTAAATACTTGCATTTTATTGTCAGTGGTTCTTAAAACTCTTTTGTGTTATAGTACATTTGATATTGTAAAGAAATTTATGGAACATCTCTCTCTCCCTCCCCTTAATAAAAATACATGGAGAACAGTTTTAGAGGTGTCAGGACCATGGATCCCTGATTAAGAACCTGTGATCTGATTATCATTATTCTTAGGTGCCTCAGAGGATTCCATTCTGTGTGCAACTTGAATTTTGTTTAACCAGTGCCTTATTTTCAGACTTCACATAATTGTTTTAAATTTGTCTCTTATAAGGTGTACTCTGCAATGAACACCTTAGTACACACCTAACTCTTTATACCCTTTCCTATTTATTTCAATAGAATGATTTCCTGGAAGATGAATCATTGAACCCAAAATTTGCTTTTTTTTTTCCCCAATGGGTTTAATACATATATTACCATTTTGTTTTCTAAATCATTATAAAAATTTCTTCTTTCATAAGAAGTATGTAACTCATTTCCCTTTATTCTGTATAATTCTAACCTTTGCCAACCTGATATGCATATTTAATATATTAATTTAGTAATTAATGTTGTATATTAATAAATATATTATTAAGATTGAAAATTTTCAGGCCTTGGGTTTGTGGTTCTTTTAAAAACATGGATGGGGGAATGCAACAGAATGGTCTTTCCACTTTTTCATCACTTTTTCATCACTTTTTCATAGTTCATATCTTCCTGTTTCTTAATATGGCTTGTAATTTTTTCTCATGTCTAGGCATCTGATTATGTTGATGAATTAACTCTGATGGTTGATTTTTCTCTCTTGCCTAGTCATTATGTTTCATGGCTTTTCTTTGATTTTGGGTTCAACTTATTCTTAATCTTTAAAACTGCCCAGCTTAAGTTAACAGTTTTAGGGATCCAGTAATGGTGCACAGATCAGATAGATCCAAGTGTTCTGGGACATTAAAGACTCCAAAAAGCATTTTTTCCTTTTGCAGTTTACTGGCATGCCAGTAGTTGGCGCTCTTCAATGACTCCATGGTGGTGCCTCTTTCAGCCTCCACTTGCAGGACTGGCTAGGGCTGAGACTTAAACTGGGCTCTGGGGGTCAAACCCTCGGGAGAGAAACCTCTCTCCACCCTCCGCCTCACCCACCCCCTTCACAGGGAAGAAGACGTCCGTTTCCCTCCCAGTTGGCCGGAGTGAGCCACGGGTTTTATCCAGGCTTTGTCTTGAGAGTGGGGGATGGGTGCCGTTCCCAGTGCAGGGGTTGGTACCTCATGGTTTACCTTTTGGCTTCTACCGTCTGTTTCTCTCCCTTCTGGACAATGCACAGCACTCTCCTGGTCGGTAATTTCCCAAAGCAGCTCCCTCAGACAGCCTTTTGCCCTTCCCCCATTGTTTTTGTAAGCAACTTGAGCCCTGCCCATCTACTCCAATGCCGTCTTCCAGGAAGTCTCATTGATAATTTCATGATATGTATTTTCAGCACTCATCTTGCCCTTGTCCTTCAGACCCTTAAATCCAAATGCCTGGTGGTCATAACTACTTGGATATTCTGTTAGTACCACAATTTCAACATGTTCAAAACCAATCTTACTTCTTAACTCCCCAAATATGGTTCCTCTTAAGAATTCCAGTATGTGGGGAATAATAGCAGTTTTTACTAAATTGTTCAAGAAGGAAATATGAATCCTTCCTTCCCCTCTCTCTCCCTACATTTAAATGTTCTCCAAGTCTATTGTATCTACTTCCTAGATATGTTTCAAGCATATCCATCACTTCCTCTAGTTTCCTCTGCTGCAGGTTTAAGATAACATCACAGTGTTCCTGGATTAGTGTAGTGGTCATTCTGCCTCCTGCTGTCAGCAATGTAGACTCTGTCTTAAAATTCCTCCAGAGTGCCCCTTTGCCTTTTGGTTAAAGTCCATGTTTCTTAGCATGGATTTCAGAAGTCTTTAAAGTTTTCCCTATTGCCTTCTTCCAGAGTCTTCTCTCTAGTCTTTCCTCCTCACCCTCCATCCCTCACATTTATCCTATAGTCCTACCTGATGAAACCACCTTCAGACTTGGAACATCCTGCCTTCTCATGGCTCTGCATGTGATCTGCTCTTTTCCTGGAACACCCTTCTTAATCTTGATGACTGTAATTGGTCTTGTTTACTCTTAGCCCTCAGCTGTGGTGTTGCCTTGTCCAGAAAGGCTTGTGTGAAACTTTTAGGCTGTTTTATGTTCTTTTCCTTGCTTTCATGAACCTTGGGCCAAAATTTACTCAAGCCATTTTAAATTATTAATTGATTGTCTAGTAACATCTCTATCTTTAAATTTTAAAAAAAAATTTGCCCCAACATATTTTTTTTAGAAAAGCGCATGTACACAATAAAAGAGTTTTAAGTAAAAAAATTTTGGTAATATAGACAAGCAGAAGGGAGAGGATAAAAATATCATCCCACCTCAGAGATAAAATTAAAATTTCAGAATATTCTCCATCTTGTTTACTGTATATATTTGCACTTTTATTTTCATAGAAATGTAATCATATGGTGCATGCTGTTTTGTAAGAGACTTTTTTTTTTTTAAAGATTTATTTATCTCTCCCCCTTCCCTCCCCCCGCACCCATTGTTTTTGTGCCAGCTGTCTGCTCTCTTTGTGTTCTGTGTCTGCTTGTCTTCTCTTTAGATGGCACCAGGAACAGATCCTGGGACCTTCTGGAGTGGGAAAGAGGTGCTCAATCTCTTGTGCCATCTCAGCTCCCTGGTCTGCTGCGTCTCTTATTGTCTCTTCTCTGTGTCTCTTTTTGTTGCGTCATCTTGCTGCGCCAGCTCTCTGCGCGGACCAGCCCTCCATGTGGGCCCACTTGCCTTTCACCAGGAGACCCCAGGAATCAAACCCCAGACCTCCTATATGGTAGACAGGAGCCCAACAACTTGAGCCACATCCATTTCCCTGTAATAGACTTTTAAAACTAAATAACAGATATAACTTGGATATTAAATATTTAGTTGACAATATTATTTGTCCATTTTATGGTATTCCTTTAATTCATGATCCATAATTCCTTCAACCAGTTTCCTATTGAACAAT
>JAQZBX010049382.1:0-19931 GCA_029593785.1 Cabassous unicinctus
TTTTTTCCGTAAGGGTGGGGGTCAGCCGACTGTGTTAAGCACCACAGGCAGGCTTAAAACTCACGAATCTCTATGGTTCAGTCCACACCATCGATCTGTCCAGATAGATGTCCCAAGCTTCTTACTCCACACACCCACAGCACAGACACCCGTGCCGCACCCTGTCCACTCTTTGCCGTGATCTGGGAGCTGCTTGCAGTCGCCCTCCTAAGCCGATGCCATCTTTTTCTCAACAATGTCTTACTATAAAGAATTCAATCAAGAAAACATAACAAATGAATAAAACCATCCAACTTTCCACCAAATGGAAATGATCCATCATCAACATCAATCAGAGGAACCACCTACCAGCTGTCTTCCTACTTGTATATAGAGATAGAAGAATAGAAATCTGACATATAGAATGATATTTATTTGTAAAGGTGAAAATAGACAGATTTAGCAATAGCCAGCTGTGGTTTGACAAATGTATTTGTATAAAAATATATATTCTACTTTTCAATTAAACATAAATTTCGTGTCTCCTGGACCTCACAGAAGGTAAAGAGAGGATGTGGTTTTCTGTGCTTGCATTGCTGTACATGACTGGAGGCCAGCCTAAACTTCCCCAACTCCTATGTGACTTTGTTTCTGTCATGGGAGCTTGAACAAGTACTACTTTCTCTGTGA
This sequence comes from Cabassous unicinctus, assembly GCA_029593785.1. NCBI lineage: Eukaryota > Metazoa > Chordata > Mammalia > Cingulata > Chlamyphoridae > Cabassous > Cabassous unicinctus. The sequence goes on from JAQZBX010049382.1 coordinate 670, forward strand.
AGCTGAGAAATTGACTGAGGCAAGCTGGGATACCCAGCCACCCTCTCCCCTGGCTTAAGTTTCCAAGGAGTGCCATGGGCAATATGAAAACACAATTCTTTCCATTCAAGGAAAAATTCAGTGCTTCATCTGTGAAACAAGTTCTCCATTTCATTTGTAGGTACTCAACTTCAGAGACACCTAACTGTCCTTATGTCAGTGGCTTTGTCCTGTTGCCAAATGTCTTTTCTATTATTTCTCTAATTTGATTGGCTTTATCTTTTATCTGTATTACTGTGATTTTCCAAAAAATTCCTCCACATTGTTAATTTGACTTCCAGCTATGTCTATTATGCTATACATTTATATATTCATTTTATAGTTGTCATGTATCAGTCCTCATAATTAATCACCATTTCTACATCATTCTGTCATTCTATATGTGGGTTCTGAGATCCTTCACACAGAGTTACATTTAAAGGATAAATCCTTTCTTCTTGCACTTCCTGACACTGAAGTCTTTGGGGAGTGGTAGGAATTTGGGGAGGGGCCTTGCAACCCTGTGAGCAAATTTCATTGGATGTATCAGGCTCTTCTTAATCTTTTGGAGAATATGTGTGCAGTTTCACATGATGTTTCCCCATGTGGGTGCATTTTTATTTGATATTCTGAGCAATCTATGGACACTCAGTCATTTTTCCTCCTGGGAAAAACTTGGGTATTGACCCTTTAAGTCTACCTCATCAACTTTCCTTCTCTCCACTTCCACAGCTCTGATGACACTTATTCTGGAGATTAATGTCATATTGTATATATGATTCAAGGCACTGAAAAGTGTAGAGAATAACAAGAAGCACATTGTGATCCTGTGGTGATTTGAAGTTTTATGAACCCAGAGTTCTGAAAGCTACAAGAGAAAAGTTCATAAAGTTATTCCTGTGGGTGTGAACCCATTGGAAGTAGGAAAGACATTTTGATAAGTCTACTTCACTTAAAGTGTGACTCTCCTCAATCAAGATGGATCTTAATACTATTACTGGAGTCCTTTATAAAAAGAATGAAGAGTCGGGAAGTGGGTGTGGCTCGGTGGATGGAGCCCCCGTTTACCATATGGGAGGCCTGGGTTCGCATCCTGAGGCCTCCTTGTGAGGGCACGCCGGCCTGAGCGGTGCGGTGGGCTGATGCAGCAACCTCATGGCAGGAAGCGGGTGTGGTGCAATGGATAGAGCACCCATTTACCATATGGGAGGCCCCGGGTTCGCTTCCCGGCGCCTCCTTGTGAGGGCAGGCCGGCTCGCGCGGTGCCGTGGGCTGATGCGGCTGGACCTCACAGCGAGGGGGAGATGAGCGGATACGGAGGGGACGCGCAGCGAATGGACACAGCAGCACAGGTGGCAAGGGGGGGGGATAAATAAAATAAAATAAATAAATCTTTAAAAAAAAAAAGAATGAAGAGGGGGAAGAAAGCCATGGAAGTAATAAGCTAAAAGCAATGAAATCCAGAAGAGATGGGAGAGAACAGCAGATGCAATCATTTACCTTACCATGTGGCAGAGAAGCCAAGGTTTGGCAGCAGCCAGTCTTTGAGGAAGAAAGCATCATCTTGATGATGCATTTATTTGGACATTTTCCTGGATATAGACTGTAAGTTAATAAATTCCCATTGTTTAAAACAACCCATTTCATGATATCTGCTTTGAGTAGCTTAGGAAAGTAAAGCAGATCTGATCCTCCATATAAAAATATCATATTTTAAAAATTTATTTCAACTATTTTCAGAGAAATAAATTTCTATGGATTCAGTGGGAGACCCAAGTCCCCTCCCTCAAACAGGTGATTTAGATAGCTCTGGGTGATTACTAACTGCACTGCAGGAGCAGCTGACTCTTGTAACTCCTTACTCTGCCACCATTTTGCCCTTCCTCTCCATATCTATTAATTTTTGATAACCTATTTATTGTGAAACAGAGCCTTGTATTTATTTTTATTTTCCTTTTAGCCGTGAGCCTGAGTGTCTTCTCTAAATTGTTGGCCATTCCATTTCCTTCCCACATGCTGCCCATGCACATTCCTGTGCATGTGAATGCATTGTAAGTAGGTAAGACGTTTTGATAAGCTACTTCAGTTAAAGTGTGACTCTCCTCAATCAAGATGGGTCTTAACCTTATTACTGGAGTCCTCTATAAAGACAGGGGTGTGGAGGGAGAGAGAGACAGAGAGAGACAGAGACAGAGAGAGAGAGAGAGAGAGAGAGAGAGAGAGAGAGAGAGAGAGGAAAGCCATGGAAATAAGAAGCTAAAAGTAATGAAACCCAGAAGAGTTATGTTGCCTTTGATGCCTCTTCTGGCCCTCTGTCCCAAGCTGTGCTGCTGAGTGTTAGCTGGTGATTCACAAGAGTGTTAATACATTCTGGACACTATTTCTAGAATCAACATGAGCAGTGGAACAAATTTTCCCTCTGTGGCTTGTCCCTACATTTTGTTAGTGGATTTGTTCATTTTATTTTTCAGATGCATTTTTTAGCAGACACCAGAGATTGAACCTGGGGCCTTTTACAGGCAAAGAAGGTGCTCAACCACTGAGCTACAGCCACTCCTTATTCAGATACTTTTAATTTTAATGAATTTACATTTATCAATCTTTGCCTGTGTGGTTTGGTTTTGTGTGGCACAATCAATAAATCTTCCTCTAATGAGATTCCTCAGGAGCTTCTTGTTCACTCTATTCAAAGTTGCTTATAGTATGGCTTCTCAATCCTGAGTCTTTGCTGTTGCCTGTGTCAGTGGTGGCAGGTGGCCCAGCAATGACCCTGATCAGTAGGTGTCTCAGAAATGTTCCCGGCTCATGTCCAAGTTGGTGACCCTGGGTTTGTTCTCTGCACATCAGGTGAGTAGTGGGGACACATTGAGCCTGCAGGATGAGTCCCATCCAGGCTCTCCCTGAAGTTGCAGACCCAGATGCCTTCCATCTACCATCTGGACCATGGTTGAAAGTCCTTGAGCAGTATAATAGGAGGGGATACCCACCCATCCACAGCTTACCTTCCAAACTCCCCCAGCCCCCACCCTACCCCATTATCATGCAGCCTGGCAAAAGATGCTTGGAAGACATGCATGGTCACCCTTCCCAGTGGTGAGTTTTGCTAACTCACTTAGCTCTCAGGAAAATTCTCTGAGGTCTATGGCATTTTTATTTTTTTTATTTTTTAAGGCAGTACCAGGGATTGAACCTGGTACCTCATAGATGTGAAGCAGGTACTAAACCACTGAGCTACACCCACTTCTGAGGTCTATGGTATTTGAAGTTGATGAAATTGAGACACTCAGAGAGTAAGTAATTTTCAAAAAGACACACATTCAGGAGGTGGCAGGTCTAGGAACAGGACCCTGGAATCTAGCTCCTGAGTCTGTCCTCTAACTAGGACTCCTGCCACCCCTTGGATGGACTCCCCAGAACACCCCACCTATTTTTAGGGATCCTGATGTGGTGCCTCCTGAGCCCTCTCCTCAGCGGCTCAGGAAGATTCTCTTTCCCTTTCATCACTTGCTCAGACACTTTGTGTATTTGTTATGCTCCCACTCATGCCTCTTTATTGCCTCCCCTGGGTCACTGGTTCATCTCAAAGAAGCTTCTAGAATGTCTAGCACATGGTAGTACTTAATCCATATTGGTGGATGAGTGTTGGATGATGGACTAGAGCTTCATCATTGTGAAAGCACACATAGACCAGAAGGTGAGGGGAAATCTCAATCCAGATTTTTCCAAAAGTGGATAGAAGTGAATTCCCTGGCAGTTGTCTCTTTCTCCCACCCTTGCATTTACAGTCCCAAGGTAGTGCAACCTCTCCCAGATGTCTGCCTCACCCAACCTACTCACCATCCCTCTGTCAAAACTGAGTCCAGGGCCCTGTCTGTCCTCTCTTCTGTCCATAAGACATCTGTGGCTCTCAGAGAGCACAGAGCTGGGTCTCTTGTCATTCATCCTTTCAGAATGAGGGTATCTTTCTCTTTGGAAGGCTCTCTGTGATAATCTGTGGTGTCTTCCATTCCTTGGTCTTTCCCATGGTGGGAAGCCCCTGCTGCCAACGATGCAGCTAGAAGTGGTCTCAAAAGGGCAGTTTCCCAGGGACCTCAGAAACACACCACTGTCTCATTCACTAGGTTTTGTGAGTTGGACCCAGAGTGGCTTGTCTTACCTGGTGAAGACCCAGGGTCAGGAAAGGCTCAAGTGGCATGTCTTCAATGATTCAGGTTCCTACTTCCCATGTCTCTGGTCTGTGGATTTGACTCCAACTTCTATCACCTTAGAAGAGGCTACCTACCTCCATAGGTTTTCCCAACACCACAACCAGGACCACAATGCAAATATGTGCATGGATGCACAGGAGTGGGCTTTCATGCCCCCACACATGTACATCAGGAAAGTCCTTGCATGCCTACAAATTGGTGCCACTGAAGACACACATGCCCCCACATACAGTCCTGCATGCACACACTGAAACAGAGGGCCAGACCAGTGATGATTTTATTTCTCCATCCTCCATCTGCATGTCTTTGTCATCTGCAGAAACAATTTCCCAGAATGAACAGGATGAAATGCATCATATCCTTCTTTCCTTCAACTTCACATTTCCAGCAACCTTCAGGACAGACCCTTTAATGGTACTGCAACTTGGCACAGAAACCCCTCCATCCTTTCCTCCTTGTAGTACCACCCAGCAATTGGGGGCTACATTTTGTATTCTGCTTCATGGTCTCTATAATCAACACAAGCCCCACCAATCTCCCCATTTGATTGTAGATGTAACCAGACATCTATACAATCAACTCACTGATGATTAAAGTCCATGAAATGTCTTTGTATTACAATTAGCCCAGTGCTTGCTTGACCACACAACTGGATGCATTAACTGGCTGAGTCAACACGTTAGCCTAACCATGACAGTCCACCCCTTGTCAACTGGGCAGCCATACACATCACCTTTAACCATACTTAGTCTCAAAATAAAAACAGTAACATATATATATTTGTGCCTAACAAATATTCAAATCTCCTTCATACAACCAGAAATGCACTGAATCCCTGAATAATATGGTTCAAGTCCTTGGTAATGTTCACTTTTCAATATGACATCATTAAATAATATGTCATGAAATTAAAACAACTTATGTCATATGATAAAGTGAAAGTTTAGGGAAGAAGACAAAGATATTCATTTTATGTATATATACAAACATACTCATAACAAAAGAAGGAAGAAATGTTCATGACCATTACAGTTCTCATTCTCTGTTACTGGTCACATGCTCAAAGTTCATATTTATCACTACCTTCTTCTACTACCTATTCTATGTTCCCTTTACCCTCAGAAAGCACCTCAGCTTGCAGTGGTTCCTTGCCTGATGATATGATCCAAACTTTCATTTCTGAAGATTCAGCCATTATTAGTCTTACCTGGATTGGTTTTTTGCAATTTTCCTTTTACTTTAATTCCAAGGCATGGGGATCTCCTAGGGGATCTCCTGCATTCCAGGCAAACTATTCTTTATCTCCATTGTGTATGATCAATTCCTCATCCAGTACATTAAATCCCTTCTTTGCCTGTTGACTGAGAAGCACAAGGACCCCAAAGTGGCCAGGTGGTAGTCTTAACTTGCTGATCAATGGAATCATTGTTGTGTTCCCTGATGTAAGCACTCCTCCTTCTGGACCAAAGACCTGTATACCAGCAAAGCTTAAGGATGAAGGGGCAAGAAGCAAAAATTTTCCTAGTGGATTACTAAGGTTAAGAATGAGTGGTGCCACTCCCATTTGCACTGCTCAATTCCTGAACCCATTAATCCTGGTAATGGGAGAAAGAACACCTTAGTGGGGATGCTGATTTAAAGCATACACAGCCTACTTGAGAACACTGCCCAAGCCCTGCAAGGTATGGCCATATAGTTGGTACAATAATTGAGTCTTCAAATGGCCATTCAACTGTTCTATCAATCCAGCTGCTTCAGGATGATGAAGAACATGGTAAGGCCAGTGAATTCCATGGGCATGTGCCAATTCCTGCGAATCATTTGCTGTGAAGTGAGTTCCTTGATCAGAAGCAATGCTGTGTGGAATATTGTAGTGGTGAATAAGACATCTGGTAAGTCCACAGGTGGTAGTTTTGGAAGAAGCATTGTATACAGTAAAGGCAAACCTATATCTGGAGGATGTGACAATTCCTGTTAGAACAAATTGCTGCAACTTCCATTATATAAGTGGGCCAATGTAATCAACCTGCCACCAGGTAGCAGGCTGTTCACCTTGAGGAATGGTGTCATATAGGGGACTGAATGTGGGTCTCTCCTGCTGGCAGATTGAATAGTGAGCAGTGACTGAAACCCCATCAGTCTTGGTGAAGAGAAGTCCATGTTGCTGACCACATGCATAAACTCCATTCCTACCACCATGGCCAGTTTTTCATGAGTCCAATTGGATGATGAAAGGAATGGCTGGGGAAAGTGGCTGAGTGTTAGCCACAGAGCAGGTCATCTTATCCACTTGATTATTAAAATCTTCTTCTGCTGAAGTAACTCTCTGGTGAGCATTCACATGGGACACAAATACTTTCATGATTTTTTGCCCCATCAGAAAACTCTATCCACATACCTCTTCCCCAGACAGCTTGTTCAACCATTTTCCAATTATACTCCTTCCAAGTTCCTGACCATCTAGCCATACCATTGACAACAGCCAATGAATCACTGTACAATTGCACCTCTGGCCAGTTCTCCTTCCAAGAAAAATGAACAAACAGATACACTGTTCAAAATTCTGCCCACTGGGAAGATTTCCCCACCCCTATCCTTCAGGAATGCCCCAGAAAGAGGCTGCAGTGCTGCAGTCCACTTTTGGGTGATACCCAAAATATCATGCAGAACTGTCTGTAAAGCAGCTGCAAGTTTTCTTTTTCTCCATCAACTGATTTTAAGGAACTCCCCAAGAGGACATAACTGTGTGCTGGGAAAGAGAAGGTAATGTAGCAGGAGTGGTGACCATCAGTCTTTGGCCCACTTCCACAGATAACTCACTTGTGCCTTGAGGATCTGCTCAATACCTATCTCAGATATACCACTTCCACTTTATGATGGAGTACTGCTGTTCATGCCCAACATTATGGTTTGGTGGGTCAGACAATACCATCTCATGACAGACAACTCAGATCTCATGGTAACTTGGTGGTCCTGCTTAAACATACAGTCTTATTAAGGCCCAGTAGCAGGCTAAAATCTTTTATCAAAAGGAGAGTAGTTATCTGCAGAATATGGCAGACCTTTGCTCCAAAATCCTAAGGTTCTGCATTGTGATTCTCCTACAGGGGACTGCCAAACCTCCAGATGGCATAATTTGTTTTCTACTAACACTTCCTGCACCACTGGATCTGCTGGATCATATGGAACAAGTGACAATGCAGCTTGCACAGCATCCTGGACCTGGTGCAGGGCCTCCTCTTGTTCCAGTACTCACTCAAAACCAGGAGCTTTTCTGGTCACTCGGTAAATGAGTCAGAGTAGCACACCAAAATGAGGAATATATTGTCTCCAAAATCCAAAGAAATCAACTAAGCATTGAGCCTCTTTTTTGGTTAGAAAGGGGGTCAAATGCAACAGCTTATCCTTCACTTTAGAACAGATGTCTTGACATGCCCCCACCACTGGACACCTAGAAATTTCACCAAGGTGGAAGTCCCATGTATTTTTGTTGGATTTATCTCCCATAAACTCTCACACAAATGTCTGACCAATGAGTCTAGAATCATTGCTACATCTTATTCACTAAGTCCAATCAGCATGATATCATCAATATAATGAACCAGTGTGATGTCTTGTGGGAGAGAGAGATGATCAAGGTAGACACTATTATGACATAGGGTTGGAAAGTTGATATACTCCTTGGGAGACAGACTGAACAGCTCTTGAGGTCAGTTTTGGGCTGAAACTACCAAGCCAAATTGTGCCCCTTCTTCCTATTCTTAGAGGCCTTAAAAAGCATTCTACTTTTATGTTTTATGACTTTACTGTCTGGTAGTTTCCCAGTTAGATGAGCCATCAAAGGGCCATTAAGTGATTAGAGATCAATTGTTCCAGCTGACAGGACTTGAGGCCCTGAGGCAATTAACTTCCTCACTAGCAAATGCCTTTTCAGTTTTACACTTTTTGAGACAATCCAAAGCATTTTAACACAAACATGTAATGAGAAATTCAGTAGTAGGCAGTACGAATGTAAAAATAATGTGGGTAAAGTTTAATTATGAGGGGACCCTTGGCCTGTGACCCTCTTGGGGAAGGGAACTCCTATGGCATCCATCTTGGCCCTGCTTATTGCCACCTAAGGTGGGTCTGCAAAGGTATGGACCTGTGGAGGGCAAGCCCCCAGCTCTGAGACATTGCCCTGCCACAGCCAAGGGGAGAGGGTGGTAGAAGGCAATTGCCTGAGGGCAAAGCAGCCTGGTTCCTAAAAGGGCTTTAAGAAGCTGTGCAGCACCTAGTGCTTGGCTGGGAGACCTCTCTCTTGGCAGGGCCCTGCTTTGAGCCCCTGCCCTGTGACCCAGCCATCCCAGTGGGGTCAGGTCTCACAAGCCTGAACACATGGCATGGATGCAGACAGTTCCTGTGTCAGACCTCTTCCTTCTGGGAATTCATCCCATGGGGGTTTGTAGGCAAACCCATTTAAAATGGATAAGCAAAAGTAGGCATTAAACAAACTGTAGACCATAGTTACACTCACCAGTAATCTCCTGGACCTGGCTCATCAAATATGTTTGTGGATTTTGGTCTAGGTTCTTGACTTATGCTGCAGAAATGAATTTCAGAGCACATCAGGTTAGTTATGTAAGTAATTTATTAAGGTAGGGAGGGAAGAGAAATGGGAGAAAACAACAGATCATGGGTAAGGGGCTGAAGAGTGATAAAGAGGGCTGATTTACAGACTACATTTTCCCATTATACATTATAAATGCTCAGGTTTTACTTGCATGTTGATCTGCACAGGGAGAACATGGTGAGAGCAGGGCACAGAAGCCAGGAGGGCAGTGAGCAGGGTGGGAGCCAGGAGCAGGAGGGATTTGGCCTTTGTGCCTGCTTTTAAACCATTAATTATCTCACCCCTTTGTTAATGGTATGGGATGAGTCCCAGGTATTTGCTGTTTTGATTGATTACCCCACCCATCAATCCCCTGGGTGGGTCCAATGATGATGTCCCTGGAGGATATCTGGAGCTTCTGGGAGTCTCATTCTGGGTGGCAGAAATCTCGTGAGGGTCTTTCACTAGCCATCTTGGGATATCAGCAAACATGCCAGGCTCCAGATACATCTACTGATTCCCTATATGAAGCCTTCCTCACATGTTTCAGCCAGTCACCTGCACAAACTCTTAGAGCCCTTTCTAACCATTTGAGCTACCACATTGCACCCAGAATCTTTGCATAGTGGGCCCATATAAAAATATTTAGCCTGTACCAAATTTATTTTCCTTCCACCATTAACCCATAACCTAAATTTCCATTCCCACACATATTCCCCTGAATTCTGCCTATATAAATTGGAAAATTCATTCTGTTCTTTTAGAGTATATTGTACTTTCTCATGGGTTATACTTTGTACTTCATCTTTGGGGACTTGTGATTTTAGTCTAGTTATAGGTCTGGAAGAGAAGAAAGGTGGCAGGGGTAGGTACAGAGAAAATTTAGAAGTGTTTTGCCAGCTAATTACCTCAGGGCATTCTCTTGTAGTTTCAACTGGTGAGAGGCATGAGTTGGATAGCAGATGCTTCAGGAGAAGGGTGGATATTGGGTGATGGTTTCTTCAGAGAAGGGAGGTGGTGGAAAATCCTTGAGGCAGGCTGAAGATTGGGTAGTACAGGCTTGAGGCTACCCTCCTCAAGGCAAGGAGGAGGTCCAGGCTCTTTGGGGCAAATAAAAAATTAATAATATATAACAAAATACAAAAATAAATAAAAAATAAAATAAAAGCTTTTTCATTATGTCTTTCATCTCTATAAGATGTTTTCTTTTATGTACAGTGTTAATTTCTTCCATATGTTCCCCAAGTGTTATGTTTTATCTGCTTTCTCTTGGGAGAAACTTTAGATTACAGAAAAGTCACAAAAAAAATATAGAGGACTCCCCTATACTCAGGCCCCTTCCCCTCTCCCACTCATGCCTTTTATTAACATTTTACATATGGATGGTACATTTGTTATAATTGATGTACAAATATTGTAGCATTGTTAATAACTATGGTCACTGATTTTCATTTTGGTTTATATTTTGCACCATACAGTTTTATACATTTTAGCAAAATTTAAAATGGTGTATATCCATCATTGAATGATCATGCAGAACAATTCCAATGCCCTAAAAATGCCCTATGTTCCATTTATACTATTCTTCCTTCCCCATCCCCTCAGAATCAAGGGTAACCACTAGGCTTCAATTTCTGAAGAATAAGGTTCATTGTTACATGTAATAATACAGAGGGTTTGCCATACTGGTCTGTTTTCTTTTATTAGGCACTGCACATGTTCTTGAGGGATTCCTCCCTGTCTAATTGAGAACATAGAAGGACTTCCTAGGATGAGAGTCTAATATTTTCATGTTTATTTTGTGGGTCTCCACCCACTGAGATGACACACTATGGCAAGAGGAACACTTTCATATTCCATAGAAACATGCCCCAGGTGTGCTTTACCTTGCATATCCCCCCCAAACCCAAAAACACTGCACCAGTAAACCACCCCTGCCATATTTGCCAAAGGAACATTCCCACCATTATAGTTTTAACCACAGAGCTACAAATCTCCAGAGTTCACTTGCGCCTTCCTCCAGCCCTTGCCCAATTCCACGGATATCCCAGCACCCCACACTAGTCACCCTCACACACATTCCAGCACTGTTGTACCCAATCACTTAACTGCATCACTATCACCCCATCCACTGCCCAACCACCCCCTTCCACCATATCATAGGTCTTTCCCATGTTGAGCTTCAACTCACCACACTCTACTCCCTTTCTGTCTCCTGATAACCTATCTTCCAGACTCTGGCTCTATGAGTCTGCTCAATTTGCTTAAGTCATATCAGTGAGGTCATGTAATATTTGTCCTTCTGTGATTGGCTTACTTCACTCAAGTTAAGGTCTTCAAGATTCATCCGTGTTGTCCCATGTGTTAATACTGCATTTCTTCTTACAGTTGAGTAATATTCCATTGTATGTATATACTTCAAATTTCTTATCCATTCATCTGTTGATGGACACTTGGGTTGCTTCCAATTTTGGCAATAGTGAATAATGTCACCATGGCCATTCAGTGTGCACATATCTGTTTGTGTTCTTGCTTTCAATTCTGGTTATATGCCCAGAAGTGGGATTGCTGGATCATATGGCAGATCTATAGTAAGCTTCCTGAGGAACTTCCAAGTTGTCCTCCACAATGGCTACACTATTCTATATTTGCACTAGCAGTGGATGAGTGATCCCTTTCCTTCACATCCTCTGCAACACTTGTAGTTTTCTGGGTTTTTTTGTTTTGTTTTGTTTTGTTTTTTTTATAGCCTCCAGTCTAGTGGGTAGAAGATGATATCTCATTGTAGTTTTGATTTGTATTTTCCTAATAGCTAGCAATGTTGAGCATTTTTTCATGGGCTTTTTAGCCACTTACATTTCTTCTTTGGAGAAGTGTTGATTCAAAACTCTTGCCTATTTTAAAAATAGCTTGTTTCTATTTTCATTTTTGAGATGTAGGAGTTCTTTATATGTGCTGGATATTTGACACTTATCAGATAAATGGTTACCAAATACTAACTCCCATTGAGTAGGCTACCTTTTCATTTTTTTGACAAACTCCTTAGAAGCACAAAAAGTTTTCAATTTTACCATATATCTATTTTTTCATCTGTTGCTTGAGCTTTGGGTGTAAAGTTTGTGAAACCATTTCCTACTACAAGATCTTGAAGATGCTTCCCTACATTATCATCTAGGAGCTTTATGGTATTGGTTTTTATATTTATTTGTTTGATCCATCTTGAGTTAATTTTTGTATAGGGTGTGAGATGATGAACTTCTCTCATTATTTTGGATATGGATATCCAGTTTTCCAACCACCATTTGGTGTAGATGCTATTCTGTCCCATTTGGGTGGGCTTGGTTGCCTTGCCAAATATCAATTGACTGTATATGTCAGAATTTCTATCAGAACTCTCAGTTTGGTTCCACTGGTCAGCATGTCTATCCTTGTGTCAATATCATCCAATTTTGACCACTATAACTTTGTAGTATGCTTTAATGTGAGGTAACAAGATTCCTCCAATTATCTTTTTATTTTTCAATATGTTTTTGGTTATTTGGGGTTCTTGTCCTTCCAAATAAATTTCATAATGAACTTTTCCAATTCAGTAAAAAATGTAGTTTTTATTGGGATTGCATTGAATCTGTAAATCAATGCGAGTAGGACAGACATCTTAATGCGGGTTAGTCTTCCAATCCATAAACAGGGAATATTCTTCCATTAATTTAGGTCCTCTTTGATTTCCTTTAAAAATGTTGTGCAATTTTCTGTAAGTAAGTCCTTCACATCTTTAGGTAAAATTTTTCCTAAGTGTTTTTTTAGTTGCTATTGTAAATGGAATTTTTTCTTGATTTCCTCCTCAGATTGCTCATTATTGGTGTATGGGAATGCTACTGATTTTTGTGTGTTGACCTTATATACTGCCAGTTTACTGAACTCATTTATCAGCTCTAGAAAGTTTGCTGTAGATTTTTCAGGGCTTTCTATGTATAGGATCATGTCATCTTCAAATAGTGAAATTTTACTTCTTCCATCCCAGTTTGAATGAGTTTTATATTTTTTTCTTGCCTAAGTGCTCAAGTAAGTACTTCTAGCACAATGTTAAATAGGAGCATTGACTGTGAGCATCCTTGTCTTGCTCCAGATTTTAGGTGAAAGGCATTAGCATTTCACCATTGACTATGATGTTAGCTGTGGATTTTTCCTATATACCCTTTATCAAGTTGAGTAAGTTTCCTTCTATTCCTATCTTTTGAAGCGTTTTTGTCAAAAAATGATACTGCATTTTGTCAAATGATTTTTCTGTATAAATAGAGATTATTATGATTTTTTTTGCTTTCCATCTGTTAATGTCTTGTTTTACATTGATTGATTTTCTTATGTTGAACCATCCTTGAATAACAAGGATGAAACCCACTTGGTCATGATGTATAATTCATTTGATGTTTTGGCAATTAACAAGTATTTTGTTGAGGATTTTAGCACCCAGGTTCATTAGAGACATTGGCCTATAGTTTTCTTTTCTTGGGGAGTCTTTATGTGGCTTTGGTATTAGGATGATGTTGGGATCACAGAATGAGTTAAGCAATGTTCCCTCCACTTCTATTTTTTGGATGAGTTAAGTAAGATTGGTGTTAACTTTTTCCAGAATGATTGGTAGATTTCACCTGTGAAGCCATCTGGTCCTGGGCTCTTCTTAGTTGGGAGGTTTTTGATGACTAATTCAATCTTATTACTTGTGATTGCTCTATTTATTTATTTATTTACTTGATCCATTTTAAACCCCCCCCTTCCCCATTTTTGCTGTTTTATTGTGCCCATTCGCTGGGCAATTCTCTGTGTCTGTTTCATCTCTTCTCATCATCCTCCTCCAATCTTCACCAGGATTCGATTCTGGAGACCTCCAATGTAGGAGAGAGATGTTCTGCCATCTGCGCCACCTTGGCTTGTTGCTCTATTGATTTCATCAATTTCTTATTTCATCAATGTAAACTGCTAGAAATTTGTCCATTTAAATGAGTTCAGAAAGATTGAAATTATACAAAGTAATTGCTCTGAACACAATGAAATGAAGCTGGAAATTAGTAAGGGAATGAGAATGAGAATAGGCATAAAATATGTAAGTTACTTAACACACTCTTAGACAATCAGTGAGTCAGGGATGAAATTGCAAAAAAAATCAGTAACTACCTTGGAATGAGTGAAAATGAGGACACAACATATTGTAACCTATGGTATGGAGGAAAAGCAGTGCTGAGATGGAAATTTATAGCCATAAATGCCTATATTAGGAAAGAAGAAAGAGTTAAAATCAAAGACTAACTGCACACATAGAGGAACTAGAAAACAAAAAGAAAACTAAACCCAAAGCAAGTAGAAAAAAGGAAATATCAAAGATTGGAGCAGTGCTAAATGAAGTTGAGAATAAAAAACACTTGGAAAAATTAACAAAGCCAAATCTATTTTTTGAGATTAATAAAATTGACAAACGCTTAGCTAGACTAACAAAAAGAAGAGTGAAGATGCAAATACATAAAATAAAAAATGAGGGAAGGGATATCACCACTGATCGCACAGAAATAGAGTATCATAAGAGGATACTTTGAAAAATTGTATGTCAATAAGATGGATAACTTAGAATCAACATAATTTGAGGCTTACCAGGAGATTCCAATGTGAATTAAACTGAGAATCAGTCCACATGCACTACTTATCTAACTTCAATTTGCATAAATATTAATTGGGATATTGTTGTTAATACTATGCATATTTTGATGCAGCAGGCCTGGGTTTTAACTAAGAGTCCGTATATATAACAAGATATGGGTCCATGGACACTGTATTACCAAGCTCCTATTTTCTCTCAGGAAAATGAAATCTGACAAATAGCTTTAAAAAAAGATCCCGTATGTTTAGAATCCAAAACACCTGTACAGCATTTCATTTGAAAAACTTTGTTAACATTGAACAAAATTTAAAAACATATCTACAATGACATTTAATATTCAAAGTCCAAGAGAACCAGTCTCCATAATAATTACCTTTAGTGAGTTCTGTGGAGCAAAATCTCTTTTCCAGGATAAGGAAGCTTAAACAAGATGGAGGTCCCCTGGGTGGTCCTTTACACAAAATCTTGCTAAGTTCAGTCAACTGCTCACCAAATGCAGATGAATTTCTTATCTTCCAATTCACATTATACTTTTCTATGTAATAAATTATAAAACTGAGTTTGATGAGTACCATTTTATATTGAACATCAGTTTACATAATTATAATAGTCAGTGTCTGTATGTCCATCCCCAGTTTTATCAGGGGTTCCACCATGTGCACACCCACAGCACCTGGGGAAATGCTGATTCTCCAGACACAGATGCTCCCTGTATCTTTCCTCTCCTCTGGTTTTCAGTCACCTCCAAGTCATGAGCACATTTCCTTGCATGAAATGTTCCTTTTTTTAAGGAGGAACCAGAGACTGAACCTGGGACCTCATGCATGGGAGGTAGGCACTCAACAACCAAGCTACATTGCTCCTCTATTCAATTTTAAGAAATGGTCTTCTATAAGATATTTCATAAGGACTTAATTGAAATCTTCTTTGGGCATGACCTTAACCCTCAGTTAGGTAATTGGCAGGGCTTTATCCCACTCGAGGTGATTTTCTAAACAAATCTTGGCAATGGCTACTTTTAAGGTGGGATTCATTTGCTCAGTCTTCCCAGTGGATTAGGTCTTCAGGGAGAATGCAAGTGCCAATCTATAACAGTACAGGCACATCTTTAGTCACTTTAGAAACAAAGGCCACTCTATTGTCATTTTATGTAGTAATAGGAAGTCCAAATCTTAGAATGATTTCTTTAAGTAAGACTTTAACTACTTCTCAAGCTTCTTCCGTTTGGCATGGGCAGGCTTTTACCCAATTAGTGAAAGTGTCTACAAACAGTAGCAAACACGTGACATTCTCAGCAGCTGTTGGCATTAAAGTAAAGTCAGTTTGCCAGTCCTCACCTCATCCTAATCTTCTGTATTATACTTTTTTGTTGAAGCCTGGAGGCTGAGTTTTAGGGTTAATTTGAGCACAAGTTACACTTGATCATTTACTGACTGAATCATACTGCAGAGATTGGGTCCTCTGAGGAACTGACTTATCGACTGGAATGGTTTCATGTTAATAATAAGTCTATGGAAATAAGAGGTAATGGGTTTTCCTAGGCTTTCAAGTATGAATAATTTGTTGTAGTCTTCCCAAGTTTCTGCCAGGGACACTCTTTTCAACCAGCCATGGTCTGTGGCTTGAGTATATCCCCATTCTTTTATTTATTTATTTATTTATTTATTTATTTATTTATTTATTTATTTATTTATTTATTTATGTATTTACTCCCCACCTTGCCACGTGTGCTTGCTATCTGCTCTCTGTTTCTATTCACTGCATGATTCCACTGTGTCTGCTTGTCTCCCTTTGTTGCATCATCCTGCTGTGCCAGCTTTCTGTGGGAATGGGGGTGGGCCTTCTGCTTTCCATGGTCATGGGCCATCAGCTCTCCATGGGCATGTCAGCTCTCAACCTGTGCAGGCCAGCTTCCCCTCACCAGGAGGCCCTGGGAACTGAATCCTGGGCCTCCCATATGGTAGACAGGAACTCAATTGCTTGAGCCACATCCACTTCCTTATCCCCACTCTTTTGCTCTGGCTAAAACTTTTTTCCAGTATTGGGGTTTTCCAAATGGCTTTACATTAGGGTCTCACCAACTCTGGGGTATTAATTGGTGGTCAAGTCTTTCAGTGTGGAGGGGTGTAATAAGAGTTGGTTCTATTCTCCTTGCAGCTAAATTAGTGGCTTTATCAGCTAAACAGTTGTGTTTATTTCCCTGCTATTGGAAGTTTGGTGTCCTCTGCAATGAATGACTGCCAATTCCTTAGGGGATCATCAAAACTTCAAAAAAACTTTAGAAGGAGATCAATATGTTTTATGTCTTTATTAGTAGCATTGCATAATCCCCTCTTTTTCCAAATGGATCCATGGGTATGTAACACTGCAAAGACATACCTGGAGTTTGTATAAATGTTCATTCTTTGTCCTGCACTTAACTGGAGAACTTTTCCAAATGCAACTAATTCAGCCCTCTAAACTGAAGTCCCAGAGGGCAGAGATCCTTCTTCCAAAGTTGCTATCAGGGTGACTACCAAATACCTTGCTCATTGCTTCCTGTGGTCCATAAAACTACTTCCATCAGTAAATAATTCAAGAGTTGGGATTTTTAGAGTTACATCAGTCAGTCCCAGTCTACTGGAATATATTTTCTTAAGGAGCTATACAAAGTCGTGTTTGAGGAGTACCACTCTGGTTTATCCCAAACTCTCAGAGCAAGGTGGCAGGGTTAAGTTTTTCAATAGCCTTTAAGTTCACAATAGGATTGACTAGCAGAGGGCCTTGATTGATCTCCTTTTTTAAAAATATTGTAATTAAATCATGAGTATAGATGTAAGCTTGAGAGCGTAATGTGAATTTTTCTGTCTCTAGGAGAAGGTCTCAAATAGTTCTGCCTGTGTGCAGTCAGGCAGGCCAGCCGTGAGATGCAGTGTCTAGCTGTTTTATAGGTATGCTATCAGTTGAGTGCTCTTCCAAAGGGTTGAGCAAAAACTCCCAGGGTCCGGCCTTGTCATTCATGTAAGAACAAGTGGAACTTTTTTGTGGTGTCTGGCAGTCCTAGAGCTGGGGCAGTAAGTAATTTTTGTTTAAGGTTCTAAAAATAAGTGCACATTTTGGTGCCCAGACCAGGGCCTCTTTTTCACTGCCTTCAAGAGTTTCGTATAATGGTTTAGTTATAAATCCAAAATTCAGTATTCACAATGTATAGTAACCAGCCATGTCTAGAAACTCTATGAGTTCCTTTTTGTTCTTAGGCTTGATACTCCATATAAGGCTTCCTTTTGACTAGACAGGAGGGCCCATTGTCCCTTAAAGAATTTAAAATCAAGATATTTAACATGAGTTTGTGTATCTTAGGCCATCTTTTCTGTTACATATCCTTTTTTAGCTAGTCTCTGTAACATTATTACTATGTTCTCATCTGAGGCTTCTTGTGTTTTGATATATCATCTACATATTGAAAGAAGAGTCCTTCCTGGAGTTGCACCACCTGCAGATTCCTGGATAGGGCTTGACCCAAAAAGGTCAGAAAATTCTTAAACCCTTATGGCAGCACTCTCCTACAATACTGTTGCTTCATTCCATTTTTGGGATCTTTCCATTCCAAAGAAAAGTGTCTCTGTGATTACTTCTCTAGCAGGACACAAAAGAAAGCATGTTTTAACTCCAGGCCTGTGAATCAGGGGTATGTATTAGTAATATTAACAGTGTGTAGGGATTGGGCACCATTGGTAGACATCCTCCACTATCTGATGAGTAGCTCTCAAATCTTGTACAGATCTACATCCCTGACTACCTGGTTTAAGCACTGGTAAGATAGGGGTATTAAAATCTGGTTGACAGGGTCTAATCAATCCACACTTGAGAAATTTCTTGATTAGGGTGAGATGCTGGCTTTACCCTCCTGTCTGAGTGGATTCTGTTTTAGATATGGTGGGGTGGTGTTTGGCCAGTCTTACCTTGACTTCCTGTGCCCCTTCTGAGGGTCCTCCATTAGGCCATACCTCAGCTTGAACCTGTTGCTTTTTCTCTTTGGGTACTTCAAACGTCTCAGTGTTCTCAGCTAAATCCAGCAGGGCTGCTGGGAAGGCACAGAGGTGTATGGCTGGGACCTGTAAGTTCACTTCACTAGGTGAAAATCAAAGTGAAGCTTTCAATTTGGAGAGTGTTGACTGAGAAGGAGAATTGGGCATTCAGGCATGCAGTGAAATCTAATGAGTCAGATGAGTCTCCCCAATCTGACATTGCAATGTTTCTGAGAATTGTTTATACTTTTTAGTCCCCCAAATGTCAATGATAGGAATTGATTTATTAGTTTCTATAATTAGCCTCTGGTTTAAAATGGAATAAGTCAACTAATTTCTTACCCACTTGAAATGAGACCCGAGGTTTGTTGTGTGATCACGATGGTTTCCTGACCAGTGAAAGGTGCTCCCAGGCCCCATCACTCCAGGTTGCTGTCTTCATCCCCTGCTAACTATGGGAGTTGGGCTGCTAGGTGGGATATCCTGGCCCCTTCCTTCCCAGGAAGACTCAGGCATTCCTGCTTCTAGTGTCCCTTCTAGTTATAGTAAGTGCAATCCTGGGAACATAATTATGTTCCTAGGGGGCCCTGAGGTTCTAACTCTTCACTGACCTTCCCATGGAAGCTTTCCCTCATCTCAGGTCTGTGGGCCTCTGACATTCTTGCTGATAGCTGCTCCTATGAGGCTGACTTTGTAGGCAGCATGTTTCTTTCACTGCTTCTTATGGGTGAACTCTGAGTTGTAAAAAACCTTAAAGACAATCTCTACTAATTGTGGCATAGGCATGT